>JAGFPH010003171.1:120648-161463 GCA_018207615.1 Philaenus spumarius | reverse complement strand
AAAAAAACCCAAAAATCAGTTATTATTATTATTATTAGCTAAAAGAGAATTTTTAGAAAGATGCTGTTTTTGCATATGTTCGGGTACATTAAAGGCTACAAATAAGCCAAATTTTATCAAAATTGTTAGAGCCGTTTTTTTATTAAAAAATAACACCCTACATATTTCAATAGGGATTCGATTCTGTGAGTAATCTGAAACACGGGTGAAATCTTTCGCTACCGTAGCTATAACTCTCTAACGAAGTATTTCCAGACTTATAAATAAATTAACTTTTTCCGTTATTTTTGCTAGTGGAATCAGCTCAGAAAGTGTTCGGAACATTATCCAAATAACTTATTATTTTAGCTCAAAATAACTTTAAAATATTTTGTTTCTACAGTAATTCTGGGTATTGTTGACAACTACCAAGAAATACATTTTTCCTTTTTTTTGTCAATAACTCTGTTGTCTTTTGAGCTACAGAAAAAATTAAAAAACCATTGAGTTTGTCATTAAAAAAGTAAACTTTTTTGTCTCTTGTAATTTATTTGTAAAGTTAGCGGTTTTTGAGATATTTGACTTTAAAAGTTATAAACGGCCGCCATTTTGAAAATATTTAAAATATTGTTCTAATTTTTTGTACAGTGATAAAAGGTTACGCAACAAATAGGTGTACAAAGTTTGAAATCAATATCTTTTCTACTTCTAAAAATATTAAGTATTTTGTAAAAAACACATACAGACATACCGAAAACGGAATGAGATAGGACACATGTTATATTACATTTTTTGTTTCTTTTGACATGCTGAATAACGTGACAAAGTTTGTTCATATGGTCGCAGGACACCCTGTATATAAATGTATCGCTCGGACGACCTCGTTTGCCAAAAAAATCCAATCACCGGAAGCACGTTTTCTGGCCAGAAGTAACAATTGTTTTACATTTTTCGTACTAGAATGAAACTTTTTTGGAGTTTTATCTAAATAAATAAATATAGGAGATTATTTTGCACATTTTTTTTACTCGCGACCTAACAGACAGTCTGGTTTCCCAAAATTGATCAAAACATAAAAACCATAAAATAAAATGTGGGAGCAGCTCCAACGGTCTAGATACAAACTATGTGCTAGCGAAGCGAAGCAATCCATAGTCCGAGGTCGCAAGGTCGAATCATCAAAATTACCATTCTTTTCTTATTAGCGAATTTCCATAGGAAAAATGAGCTATTGCATTGGCCCTTATGGTAAGACCCAAGGTCGGGAGTGGCAAATGAGCACCGATCATGGTCCCCAGAACACGTTTTGGGGTGTCATTAAAAATCATACTATTTATTTTTAGTATTTATAGTATCATAGTATTTATATATATGTATATAGGTGTTCGCACTCTACCGGCTGCATTTTAAGTCCGATTTGGTTCAAATTTGGTACACATGTTGGTTGTCTACGTCGCTCGGACGAGTTCGTTAGCCAAAAACATCCAACAATCGGAAGCACGTTTTTTGACCGGAAGTAACTATTTTTTTTAGATTTTTCCTACAAGAATGAATTTTTTTTAGTTTTTTCTACATATATAAATGTAGGATGTTATTCTGCACATTTTGTTTTTTTACGCGACCTTATAGCTCGCTTGGTTCTCCCAAAATCGATCAAAACGTAAAATACCATAGAAGTACCCGGTTCAAAGCCATGTGGTGGATTCAACCGTGGGGTTGGCGTGCGAAGCACGCAATGCATTGTGTATTGAAGATACTCCCAATACGGGGGTTGGCGTGCGAAGCACACAATGTTTTATGTGTTGAAGATACTCCCAATATCCGGAATGGCGTGCGAACCATTTTACAGCTATTCAGCACCGCCGTGAATAGACCTATTTCCCAAATTGTTGGTTGAAACCCTAAAACATAGGCCTATAAACATAATTTTGGAAATTCGCTCAACTCACGTCAGCGGTTCAGCTGCGTGGTCGAATTATTTTTAAATTATGTTCTACTTACAGAAATTACATAGTGCAGATAATGGTATACTTAAGATACAAAAGGTACAAAAGGCTAAAGATTTAGCACCTATTAAACCAACCGACCGTATCAGTAATAATTATAATTGGTTTGCATTTTTGCTCTTTGATATGTAAGAAATTAATTTTCTACGTAATAATATATTATTAAAATCTGATAAAAACAGTTTCTGAGACCATTGTTTGTTTTCATTTTCAAAAAGTATGTTAATTTACGTGTAAAAATGTCCGGCAATGAACGGCATTTGAATTTATTTTTAGTATCCAGGCTACTCATTGAATGGAATAAAATATCTTACTTTTATTTCCGCCACGTGACCTCTTTTTGATATTATACAACGCGTTTCGGGACTGTTATTCCATCTTCAGATATAAAAACCAATCACTCGACTGACGTCGTTAATCATACTTTAAAACTACACAGAACACAATGAGTGAGTTTCTGTCAAGTAGCCAGTTGGTGTACACCTAAAAACTTACTGTACGGAAATGTGTTTTGTTTAATTAATTGTGCGTAGTTTTAATGTATTAACGCTGTGATTGGTTGATTACATCTGAAGATGGGATAAAAGTCCCGAAACTAGTCATTTATATAAAAAAGAGGTCAAGTAACGGAAATAAGGTAAGATACTTTAATCTGTACAGTATATGATTGTACGTAACAAAGTATATTTCTTCGAATAATAATTTAAAAGTTTAGCATAAATTTTCAGCATAAGTTTATTAGCATAAAATTTTTAATTTAAATAAAACTGTTGACTCTTATTTATTAGGCCTGTAGCTATAATATAGCACGGTACGGATGAGGTAAATAGCACATTTAACATTATTTACCATCTTAGTTTTGAGGTTATTATTAATACCTTTATTATAAATCAAACATAACATATGTTTTTAGAACGTTCCGTTGGGGGTTGGCGTACGGAGCACGCAGGCGTCTCCCCTAGTTACTTATAAATTGGATCAAAACACACCCGATTTGGAGGTTGTGGCAGCGATAATGTTAATGCGATCAATGTGTTAAAATTGATAACAATTAATTAATAATTTACCTAGTAAAAATATAAGAAAATTACCTTCATAAAATAAATTTAACTAACACTCCTAACATTGTTTGATGTGCTTTATTTCTCTTTTGCGTAGTCTTTATCTTTGTCTCTTCGTCTTTGCTATTTATTTTTTCAACTTCTCACCTACATTCTTTCTCTCTTATACATTACCAGATATGGTATAAGTTTTCTAAGAACTGTTTAATCTTATTTGTTTTATTTGTACCCAAACACTAGACTTTACTTACACTTTACACTTAGAGAAAGCGGCGCACAAATTTAAAGGTTTTGAAATGGACGTTTTCGTCGTCACTTGGCAGTAGTCCACTAAGGTTCGCCATTGTTTGATTTCACTCTTTAACTGCCAGAGGTAATAATACAAGGTAGGCCTAACTGCGTTCTGATGCTCTCTCTTTTAATCTTTTTCGCATTACTTCCTGACGTAGCCATATTCTTTTTAACTATATTCTGATCCATCAATTTTAAATATTCGCAATTTATAGATTCATTATACTGTAGTGTATTGAAAATGTAAATAGGTCACGATACGTTCTTTTTCTGAAATCAAATCTACAGTATCTAGTAATAAGCATCAAGAGTACTCAGAAGGTGAAATTTTTAGATTGAGGAATATTAATAAAAAATAATAAATATTCTTTTTTTACAGAGAAGCTAAAGACCAAAACTTACAATAAATAATGTATTCAAGTGATATTAGATTCTATGTTCACAATATTCTTCTTACTTAAGGCTCAAATTAGGGGACGGGATTACTGAGAGGTTTAAAAATCAAATTGTTAGCTCATAACTTAAAAACGAAAGCAAAAGTTTTAAATCCCAGTTCGAGGTACATTCGAATCTATTAGTTTCAATTTCTGATCTTTGCGTACCGTATATTTGCCTGAACATCACGCACAGAGAACAAACACTTTCTTTTAATAATCAAAGGATATTATTAAAGTTCGTTACGTTACAAGTTCTATGTTTAGTCATTATTATACTTGTTGTAATAGTTTCTAAACAATATGTACAACTCTATTGGTAGCGTAGCAAATCCTTAACAAAGAATATTGACATACTCGTAAAAGTTGAAAATTATTACAGTTTTAACATTTATGTGTATCAAACAATTTACTGTAATCAGTTATTGGAATGAATATAATAAACCAAAGTAGGTTACGTTAGCTCTAATGCAGCAAATAATTTATTACCAACAGTAGTTCATTGGCATGTGACCCGTAGCGCCAGTGAGGGACAGTTACTGATCTGTCATATCAAACTTTCTTAGGTGGTGCAAATTATTAGTCTATGATTTGAAAAAACAAAAACGTCATAAAGAATAAATAGATAAGGAAGGAACTCTCCTTATTATTGTCCATAGTTTGTTTTTGTTTTTCAAGTATGATTTGAAGATCTTTTAATTAACTTTTAACGTATTCATTTCATTTAATCTATTGACAAAAGTAACTTTTCTTCGATAAGATAGGTCAACTACTATCAGAAGTTGAATGATAAGATTTCTCTTCAAACACTGATGTAAGTTGGTTTATAAAAGAGAGATCTCGTTAGTATTCGATTTTATCCCATTTAAAGTAGGCCTAGGCCCAATTCTCATTAATTAAACAAAAATACTATACTAGTCTAATTAATTTGTTTATTCTTTAATGGATATCAGGGATAACTAAAATGTTATATTTAGCAAAGTCTATCCAAAATGTGTGTAAAAAGTGTCATTTACAAAATAAGATTTTAGCAACATCTGGATACCACAGCAAAACTGGAGTTTTTGGTTATAAGCCAAAACATTTAAATAGATATGAAGGTACAGTAAAAGCCAGTATTTTATTTATCCCTAGTAATTTTTTTTTTATTTCTTGTTCCTGTGGTAACAATTTAGCTGTTTTGAGTTTTCTGTATAAAAAATAGTAAACATTACTGTAATCTTTTATTTATAGATGTTATTGTAGGCAAAAAATGTTTAAACTATTAAAACTTTGTTTTGTGTAAACAAGTTAAACAAAAAGTTTTGGCGAAAGTTTACATGTCGACCCCTCCTTATATTGCTGCAGAGGTGCCAAAGTACATGAAAGAAAATGCTCTAAAATATTTAATTGTAATGTTTGATTCTATTTCTAAGCCGTCTTAAATTTAATAAATTCATACAAACTAAAAATCAAATTTACACAATTTAATGTAATTAATTATAAACAGAAAATAAAACACTTTAAATTTAAACTCAATTCACAACATATTTAACTCAGAAAATATTAGATGTATCTTTTCAATGACATCGTACTGCGCATGCAAACTTACATGGATCACTTCTATCCAGTCATTTGCAAACTCTGTAACTATTTTTGTTTTTCTAATATCCACGATTTTATCGCATACCATGTAGGTGTATGACCGCTTATGGGAAAACATACATGAATTTTATCTTTTTTCATGAACAAAATAATACAATTATTTGAACTGAACAAAGTAAAAATTTTATTTTTGCCACTGCATGAATCAGAAAATATAAACAGTTCTTTCACCACATCAAACAAAATATTTGAAATATTTTAGGAATATTTTTTTATTCTATTCTAAAAAAGAAATAAGATCAATGCATCTTTTAAATTACATTAATTTTGAATTCCAAGGTCCTATTGATTTACTACATAACTGATTAAAAGCATTATATTTTTCATCATTAAACAGCATTAAAATTTCTAAACAGTTATATGAGTTATACTTCACTTACAGTGACAGTTGTCACTAAGTTCAAAGATTTGAGCTCAAAACCTTTTACCTTCATCCATAACTCTCCCAATTGTCTTTCTTTTTTGTAAGGGCAGTCTAATGTACCAGATTTTTAAAACTCGATATCACTACACTCCTCCATCTTAAAATAAAGTCTTACTTAAACCCTCACTTTAAAATTTCACGTAGTTATTTATTTCCACTTTAATATAACTTCATTACTTTAACATTATAGACATACACTGGTAAAATGTATATATACAACTAGCCTATGCAAAAGAAAACATCAATTTATGACAGACCTCCAAAATGGATACAAAACAGAATTCTCTTTCGTTTTTATTGGATTTTCTATACAGAAAGCATATTTTATCAATACAAATTTGAAAATGATTGAGAGCCACTCAGAATTTATAACCAATTCAATTCTATGGCCAATGCCAGGGAATGACGTTATGATTCATTTGAATTAACTTTTCTACCACACCAGATTTTTTTCTGCTAGCAAATAAATGCTACTAAATTTTCTTTCAAATAGTCATCACTGAACCCATGCTTATTTTAAAGCATTCTATTAGGAAATGAAAAACTGTATCAGCTGTTATATTTGGAAGTTTTAGCAATTTTAAGAAAAGGAGTTTGGTGGAAGCTCCTTACTAGTTTCACATTTCATCTAAATAATCAAAGTAGATTTAGCTCTCAAACTTGTAAATTTTTATATTATGATTTAAATTATTCCAGAATTGTATAAAACCTGTTGAATTATTCTTCTTTTCATTTCGTCTGAAACTTGACTTATAATTTTTGTGGCACTAAATCTTGAATGCAATCCAACACCTATATCCACACCATTTAGCTTTGGAAGGTCCAAGAGCTCAAAATGGTCCAAAAATGGTCTATCATTTTTCATCTGGTAATATGCTGACTTAAACATTTTTGTAGTCGATTCCAGGTGAGATGAGTTGATCTTATCACAAACGCTTTCAATCGCTTCTAATTTTTCCTTGACCACAAGAGAACACCATTCTTTTGCAAGCACCGAGGTAGGGAACTTCATTCATTCATACTGTATCTCATTCATTTTGGCAATTGAGCCAAGGAAACTATTCTTTCTTTCAAACTCATATTTCCCTACTCCATATAGAGGGCCATTTTGTTGGGTCTATATTACTGTCTGGTTAAACGTTTAATTCAATATTGTTGTCAGCGCAAGTAGATAAAAATTGCTTTTACTTTCATTAAGCTGGTCATGTGTGGCTTCCATAGATAGGTTGGTGTCAGTATACACTTTTGAGGTATGCCTACGTGGTTCACTCTCTGAAAAACTTTCTGAGGTACCAGAACATTAGTGTCTGGTTCTAAGGTGGAGGTCTCACTTTTAAGTTGACTAAGACACAACATTAATGTTCTTTGCATTTTCTGGAATGCCATGGTAATAACCAGTTATTTATAAAGAGTACACTTGTAACTTTAAAAACTGGCAAGCACACTTAAACCAGCAAACTACATGCTTATTTGAAAAAATTTCAATTAAAATACTGCATCATATACAAACACAAACAACTGTCAGTTGATTTCAAGTTACAACAAGATAGACTCTGGCTACCTTGGCGTGCGGACAGTAAGTCATGTGAAACAAGTTAACTTAAGCTCAGGCCTAGATGCTCCCCTCCAAGGTCGACTAATAGCCGCCTTTTTTCAATACGCATTCAAAAATAATTTTTTTATTATTAATTTTCTAAACAACAGTGTGGTAGGCTAATGCCATTCCCCCACATTGCTACCCCACTTCATCCTCCCATGCTTCTCAGAAAATGAAAGAAAATGATTTATTTCAAATAAACTTAATTTCAAATAAAGTAATATTAGAAAATTGGGCAAGATAAAAACAATAGACTACTGGTAGGTATTTGAGAGCATCTCTTAACCCTTAATAGGGCGCACGGCGGCGTACAAAACTCCGCAGAAAATACGTTTGGTATTGTATGAGACACAATGCGGCAGCCCCGCCACTCATCCCCCCCACCTTATCTATTCCCCACTACCCCTCTACCTCCCCCGTTCGAGAGAGAACCAGTTTGCCGCTCAGCTCCGGCTAGTATAGACGTTATTCTGCTATCAGTGTTGTCTTTTGTACGCCGCGCGCCCTATTGTGTGAGTTTTTGTGCGGACATTTGTACGCCGTGCGCCCAATACCGGTATTGTTTTTACAAACTTTTTACGTATTAATTTTAGTGACATTGTCTTGTTTTGCGTTTCATCTCGCCGTGAGTTGTGTGTTTGTAATGTATTATAGTTATAATCTGTAAATAAACCTATTATTTTGTATAATATTTTGGTTACAATGGAAAATGAAGAAAGAAATCGTTTGCTTTCTTTACTTGATAGCGTTGAAAAAGAAATCCAAGAAGAAGAAAGAATTGCTGAACCTGGTATAGAGACTTTGCGTAGACAGTTGTTTGCAAATAATGAAGATGCTTGTGGTAATCGTGAACCTGCTCAAGAAGATGCTGTCAAAAGGGAAGGATCTGATCAGTCCGAAGATGAATTGGAACACAGTGATCACGATACGGAGTCAGAAATATCTGCTGATGAAGAAATGGAAATAGAAGAAGATGATAGAGATGGAACAGTTAACCGGAATGTGTTAATTGGAAAAGACAAGGAAACTGAATGGGATGTTCATATGAACAATGCTAATTTACGTGGAAGAGTGCGAAGACGAAACATAATTCAAGCTGAAAGAATAGGAGTACGTCTTCCTACACTAAAAGGAGAAGCTTTGGCAACAAAAACCCCGTACGAAACTTGGAAGCTATTTTTCCCAGACTCGTTCATTGATGAGATTGTTGAGTACACCAATGTTTGGATACAGAAAAATAGAGCAAATTATTCTCATGAAAGGGATGCTAAAGAGACTGACCGATTAGAAGTCCATGCTGTTATGGGTTTGTTATTTCTTGCTGGTATGTTGCGGTCCTCGCATACACGTATGGAAGATCAATGGGCAAACGATGGACTAGGAATTGAGTACTTTCGTTCCACGATGTCAATCAAACGTTTCAAATTTTTGTTATGAGCTATACGGTTTGACGACATAAGAACAAGGCGAGAGCGTAAAGCAACTGACAAATTGGCTCCAATTAGATCAGTATTTGAAAGATTTGTTCGCAGCTGTCAACAGTACTACTCAGTTAGTGAATATGTTACTGTTGACGAAATGTTGGAGGCATTTCGTGGACGTTGTAGTTTCAGGCAGTATATACCAAACAAACCTGCCCGTTACGGTATCAAACTGTTTGCCTTGTGTGATGCCAGGACATTTTATACTGCTAATTTAGAAGCGTACAGTGGGAAAGAACCAGAAGGTCCATACAGGGTGAGCAATGCGGCGAGGGATATAACACTTAGAATGACATCACCAATATCAGGAACAGGACGACACTTGACAATTGACAACTGGTATGGGTCAATTCCACTGGCGAAAGAACTTTTGGAAAATCACCGTATTACTGTAACATGTACGCTGAAGAAAAATAAAAGAGAAATACCACCAGTATTTGTAAATGCCAGAGGGAGACAACCATGTTCAAGTTTGTTTGCGTACCAAAAAGACTGCACATTGCTATTTTATGTGCCTAAACGTAATAAAGTTGTACTATTACTATCAACTTTCCACAACACTGATGCCATTGACCCTTCCAGTGCCGAAAAAATGAAACCTTATCTTCTAACATGCTACAACAAGTATAAAGGTGGGGTTGACACTGTGGATCAGATGAAGTCTGCTTATAGCGTCTCAAGAAGAAGCAACAGATGGCCCCTGACAATCTTCTTTTCACTAATGAACATTAGTGGAATAAACAGCTTTGTCATTTTACGAAGCAATGTTCCTCAAGAAGCCAACAATAGACGAATTTTCATAAAGAGTTTGGGCAGAGACCTCTGCAAGGAACACATGGCAAGACGAGCATCCATTCCAACCCTTCCTTTACTGTTGAGGGAAAGAATAAGGGAACTAGCTGGTCTACCAACACCCGCACGTGCAGTGGAGGAAAGTGACAATCAACCAGCAGCTGGGCGATGTTACTTGTGTGGACGTGCCAAAAACAGAAGAAGTCGTACCAGATGTCCACGGTGTAATCTCTTCGTTTGCAGAGAACACACAAAGTTCACCTGTCAAGAATGTGCAGGAGGGAGAGCAGTTCAAGGTTCCTCATCTGAAGATGACTAAGACATTTCCAAGTAAGAGATGGAAAACTTATGAAACGTTGTTCTTTTTGCTTGTAATATAGAACCATTGTCCATCTTATATTCAATTCTTGTAATAAAGTCAAGTTTTTCTAACGTATAGTTTTTTTTTACCTGTAACTGCTTAAAATGATAAGCTTAGATAAATTTTGTTAACAAGCTATCATATTTGTAATTTAAAAATTAAAAATTGTTTAAAAAACAACTTGGGACTGAAAAATTACATTAAATATGTGTTTAGAGGCAAAATTAGTGTTTGTGGTACTTTGTACGCCACGCGCCCTATTACGTAACTTTTCCTTACGCGCCCTATTAAGGGTTAAATATTTTCAGTACCTATATTAATAGCTTTGTATCAAATTTATATAATAGCATAGTGAAATATATGTTTTAAATTTTGCTAATGCTAATCACACAGAGATAAGATAAGGATGGAATACAGATTCAGAAGTTACATTTATATAATCTTAAATTGATGTAATTTAAGTAGTTACTGGATTAAATTTAGTGCAAATTTAAAAAATGCAAATGTTCATACTATAGGCCCAATCACATCTTACCCTGTTTGGTTATTTTTGTGATAATCTTTCAACTTAAAACTTTATTCATTCTCATCAAGAAGTAAATTGGTTTTATTTACTTTAGGATTAGTTCTAAAAAGTGTCAAACAAAACTTTGAAACTTATACAAAATGTATGTATTGAGTGTAATTATACTGTTGGTGTACATTTTTTTAATCTCAAATAGAGTAAAATGGAAGGCAAACACATTTATTTAAAGATACTGTATCATTTTTCTGAAAATAAAAAATTTGATTTGGAATAGTCTTTACTAAATTGACTTTTAAATTAGAATTAGCCTAGTTATTAGATTTGGCCTCTTTTATATTTATATATTTAACATCAAACATTCGATAAAATAAAGAATGACAAGATTATGAGATAGTGATTGGAATACCCTCATGTTTCAGTTTTGACTTTGTATGCCACGAAAAGGTAAAACCGCCACCAAATATTTTTTCTCCAGTTTGCAAATCAACTGACATAATAGATAAATTATTTGTATAATCTCTTTATCATCCATGAATAATTCAAATGTTTTGTAGATCCAAAGTGTAAATTTTCTTTTGAGAAAATTCAAAGACAAACATCAGCCTGCTTGGTGAGCCCCAAAGTAAAATAATTCTATAAATTTACTAAAAGCCTTTGTTGTTTTAAACAACTAAATGTAGATTGCAATTGACCTTTTCAATGTAGAACAGGAAATAGACGCTACTTACTAACCATAGTAGGGAAATATTCTAGTTTATCTTTTGGATTGCTTTGTCTTGGCATGAATTCTGTTACCTACAGATTTTGCAAACTTTTGCAATGTTTGGTATGCTACCATAGCCTATAGACATTTTGACCAATGGACATATCTCTTATTTCAGGAAGTCATTTCCTACATTCACCTGGTATAAGCAAAATTACCCCATACAATCCACAAAGTAATGTACTAGTTGAGAGATATACCGGTAATAAAATTATAAAACTTTTTGTTTACTGATCTTCAAAACATTGGCTTATTGCTCAGATACATCTGACCAAGGTTTCGACATCAAAGTGTCATTGTCGAAGACAAGAAAACTCTCACGTCACGATACACGTAGTTCACATTTTAAAAAACACACAACGCAATAACGGATTGTTTTGAAGGTCAGTAAACAAAAAGTTTTATAATAAATTAACAGTCCAGGAAGTAGGAATTTTCCAACATGAACAGTAATAAAATTATTTGGAAAAGACAATTAAAACAAACAAAAAGTATAACAAATGCTTACCCTATAAGTGGATCTTTAGCCTTCTCAACTTCATCAAATGACACTTATTTACCCATTTGGCTAATATTATCTAGTATTCTTAAGAGACAACATAACCATACAAGCAAGTATGACTCAAAAGAGGAAGAATAAGTACAATTAATCGAAACTAATCCTGCATCAATTAATTAGTCCTACTTCCAAGAAGAAACAAAAGTTTGATAGAAGGAAAGTCATTTCAAGGACCTAATTCAAATTTTAGTGAAACTTCAAGGAGAAAAATATTAGCAGTTGCAAGAAGAACAACTTCAAAATGAAATGATGTGATTCACTCTACAGAAGCACCAATTCAAGATGACTAGATAGATTACTACAAAACCCAAACCCATCATTCAAGCAGACAATGAAAACAAGCGTATTCAAGTAGTATTTGCAACACTATATTGTTTGTACTTATGAGGGGAAAATGTAATGATAAAATCAATTAGGCAAATCCAAAACAACTGATTTAAGGGTTCTTTTGAACAATGCTTAGTAATAGTTTCAAACAATTCTTTTTCAATATCAATCATTTTGCTAATAACAGGTGTAATTTTGTTTTTTGGTTCGGGATTTTTATTCAAATCAGTGAGGTGTAATTATAGTTTTAAGTTGTTTGTTTAAAAAAGTATTTGTATTTACCACAAGGCAGTAAAACTGCCTAAACTAAGTATAATCAGAAAGAAAATGTCATATACTTAACACTGCCATGGTAAAAGATGTTAACATCAATATTTGTAAATTAACACACAACACTATAAAGGGAAATCACCTTCTTTCTGTGTAGTAGCCTTTCAACTTAGCAATACTGGACAAAATTCACTCAGACGTGTTACACTTTTCTAATTTCAGTTATAGTCATCTGTGTAGAAATATCTTATCAATGGTATAAAATCCAATAATATTTAAATAGATTGCCTATTCTTCAAACACTTAATTTAAATAAATATAATGTGTTAAAAAATAAATTTCATTATATTAAATATATAACAATTAATTTTACTTGAGATATGTGTTTGCCCATAAGAGCATATATTTGGTTTAAGCATAAATAATCATATATTTATAGCAAATATGGATTGGCTATCTATGAAAATTTTTATTATGTGTATTTAGTTGTAATGTACTTTTTATTTGCAGCAAATGATAATGAAATAGCAGTGAGAGTACAAGAAAGTAAATTATATCAGTTAGTAACTGCCTACAGAGAACATGGACATAAAGTTGCGAATGTCAATCCAGTGGATATCAGTGAAAAAAAGTAAGTTTATCATTAAACATATATCAGGAGCTTAGATACCCATAATTTTCTCCCTCTCATTAATACAGATCTCAGAAACTAGATAGTTATTAATTAAAGAAAGTACCTAACTAGTATTTGAGATTCTAATAGTACAGATAATGTGGTGCCTAAACCATCTGCAGGACTCTGTTCAACCTGAATTGCATAATATTCCCTAGGCTAATTTATGAAATACACGTTCTGAAGTTAGTAAAACGTTAAGTATCACTTAAAGAAACAGATTTGAACGAACCTATTTATCTTTTTCTGTTCTGATATATCACTTAAAAGGCAGTATTGTCTTTTATCTTCTTATAGCTCAAAATCTTGCACCCCCAAAGGTGTACACATTGATTGAACTAGATTTGCATTTTTTCATGTGCTGCTAAGGGGTGAAAATGTGGTAACAATCCCTGAAACAATAAAAAATATTAATTGTTATAAATTCCTTAAAGCTATATAGAGAGTTGAAATTTTGTATAATTATTTCTTACAAGATACATAAAAAAATTAAACTAGATTTGCATTTTGTTGCGTGCTGCTAAAGGGTAAAAATGTAGTAACAACCCCTGCAAAAAATATTGATTTTTATACTTTCCTTAAAGCTAGAGAATAAACCCTTAATAAATTAATGAATTGAAAAATATGAAATAACTATATTGTATCCTAATTAAAAATAAATAAGATATATTAGAATTTAATAGAAGGGCCTATTTATATAAAATAACCTGTTTGCATTTGCTTTGATGCGAGGCACCGCGGGGGTTAGCGATCGAAGCGAGCAAGGGGCGGAGGCCTCTATATTTACTAAAAACAGTGTGAGTGCAGATATAATCTTATGTTGAGTGAAATGTGTTCAATATGACAAAATTAGATAACTTGTGAACATTTTCTTCAGAGGTATCATTTTTAATTTCATGTTGTAAATCTTTGTTCCTTAAATTTTTCATTTTATCTCCTTTTTTGGTACAAAACTCCGGTGCAAGACTCGTTACTTAATCCAATAACAATCTTGCTAAGTAGTCGTATTAAAACCAGCAAAAGGTTATAGTATTTTGTCTATTGTTTAATTTAAATAATTTAAAAAAATAATTATTATAACTATACAGTATTTAATAGCTAGTTTTGCGGGAAATTAAATTTTGATATGTAAACAGTAATGTGTATCGTGTATTTTGTTTCAGAAATGTGCCTGAACTATTACCCAACAGATACGGGTTGAAAAATGAAGATAATTTTAACTTTGAAGGAATTCTACATTGTTTGCAAGCTAGAGGAACTCTTTCAGAAGCTGTAGACTATTTAAATCAGACTTATTGTGACACTATGAGTGCGGAGTTTACTTACCTGCAAGTGTGTAAGACATCCAATTTCTAGACATGGCTATTGCATTATGATTAGTTGTAGCAGTATAATCTATTTACTGCATTGTAGCTGTGTGTAATCTAAACATCGTAAAACCATTCTATTGTATTACGGTTTAATTCAGATCTTTAGTTTAAGGTTGTTACTTTTTGATAGAATCATTTAAGTTTAATTCTTGTCCAAAAATCAAGGTTTATGATTTTAATCCCACTTCAACACTGAAGCGAACAAAGAAACCATGTGCTTTTTATGGAAACAATGGAATACTAAAAGTAGTTCTGCTATTTCTTATAGTCTACAGTTAGTGTAATGAAACTGAGGTTCATGTGCTCAAGATGCTCAGTTCGATCCCCATTGAGGCCAAAATGTTCAGATAGTAAATGCAGAAAAGATTTTTGTTTTAAAGCAAAACATAATGAAATAGTAAAATTAACATAAATCATGGGACTAGTCATCAGAATCCTCAATTAATTATCATGGATACAAGGTTCACAGTTTCTGGCAGAAATATCTTTTTTGACAAAGATGTGATATTATAGTAAGGAGTAACAATAATAAAGGTGACATAAATGTTTAATGTAATGATCATGGAATATTGTTTATAGAGACCCTAACAAAGGTTTTTACCAGAATGGTTTTGAATCTACTAACAAAAGGTAAAAACATAAAACAATGTTCGTAAAAAATCTCATCCAAGTGGGAGGAGGCACCTTCGTTGGACACATATGCATATACAAAACACTAATTTTCACAATATCTCTGGAAACATTGCGTACAAACTTACATAATGTGTATATAATAACCTATTCTATTTTATTATTTTCTAAAACATTGTAGTAAAGCACGAGTATTTATCCAGTTATATAAAAGGAAAAATCTATGGAAGGAATAAATATTTCAAAGCTCTTTAGGAGTTGGTACCTTCTACAATCTGTTTTTACAATTCCGAATTGCCACCTTTTTTTCTAGTAGACCGTAATATTCCCAATTTTCTTTACTTTGATCATACAACTTTAAAACACAATGTAAAAGTGTTCTTACTTTGTAAAATAATTAGATATATCTCTTCAATAGATTGAAGGATATTTTTTTCATGGCTTCAGTTTATTCAAATATTAGTTCATTATCTTGGTAATACCTCAAGTAATTAATTTTGTTGAAGTTTAAATTTATTCGTATATTACATGCACAATTCTAATGTACTAATTAATTATTATTTACAGGTAGAAGAGGAAAGAGATTGGTTTTGTAGAGAATATGAAAAAGTAAAACATGACCCAATAAGCCCTGAGTTAGAAAAGCTAGTGGCATTGGAGATGTTGAAATCTCAAGCTTTTGACAGATTCCTTGCAACCAAGTTTGTGTCTTTGAAGAGGTATGGAGCTGAGGGTGCAGAATGTTTTATGGGATTTTTCATTGAATTCTTTAAATCTGCAGTCAGAGGTAAGGCAAAAATGTTAATATCCATCTTCATGTGTTTAACTAGATTATATATATTAATAGTTTAAAATATTGTAATAAATGTTCTCAATTAAAGCATACAAGAAAACCATTCAAAACATATTTGTCAATTACTTACACGTATATTTGCTTTATCTTTAAATATAATTAAACTACCATCTGTACTTGTATACATAATGGTAAACTGACTGGAAATTTTCTAACTTTAATCTTGCAATTTTAGGGAACCTATCATAACTAATTATGAGATATAACTTTATTTATTTTTAATAAGTTTAGACAAAATGACTATTCTTTAAAAAATATATTATATTATATCTTCCAAAGATGAATAATTTTGCATTGTTTCAAAATATTGAAGTTTAAACTAAAATGGCCTACAATGCTCTAACAGTTACCAGCACTAGTAAATGTATTTTGTTTTATTCATCTTATTATTTTTATATTTGTAGAGAACTTCATTTAGTGTCGTCACACTGGAACTCGCGTTCGGTGCTTTAGACTGCAATGTATTAGTCAGGTGCTAGGACAAAATAACTACGTTATTAATTGTATTTTATAATATAATTTAAAATTGAAAGTATTAAAGAACTTATTTACATATAAAATAAAATAACAAAAAAACATTTTACAAATGATTGTTTGTACAAAAAAATTAACAACAACGAACACTATGCACGCGGAAGTTACGACCGCACACAACGCAAGGGTTTAGTAAACGGACTATAAGCACTGTTTGCCACCAACTAAATTAAAAGTTTTGCATGTCTCGCCTCCCTAACTAACTGGGAAAGGAAAAGAAGGAATAGAGGAGGAGTTTGCTCAATGTCAAATATTCAGAATTCATAAATATCTAAAGGTGCGGTCGAAAAGACCATGCTGCGAGTTCTCAAGGGTTAATTGAAGAAACCAATATTTGATTGGTTCTAATCCAAATTCACTAAGCCGTCTTGACATATTTCAACAAAATGATTGTACTTAGTGCTCAATATTTCCCAAGTTTCTTGCTCGAGCATTTCTTTTATTGCTGTTTTGGTCGTTTCCCAAGGAGCCTCACTGCAGCAAACAGGAATTGGCTGAAAATCATCTTATGGCATCTTGGCATCCAATGTGTTATTAACATTGTTTTGCGTTTTACTCATCACTTGTTACAATTAATAAAAGAAGTAGGTAGTTAACTTATTGACAATAATTTCATTTTCTAATATTTCTTCCAAATCTGAGTTTTCAATTATTACAAGTCCATTTTCATTTCAGCTATAAAAGAAATTTTGGTACAAACTAAACAGATTCTTTGGGCTGCTAACTGTATGCGATCCAGCTTATATGATTCTTGTATCCCATTCTGTAGCAGGACATTTTATAGCTGCTTATATTTATTTGTATGCAAAGTTATTTATTTTTTCGTTTGCTGTATATTTTGTTATATTTTCCACCAGGAGGTGTCACAGAACTAGTAATTGGAATGCCTCACAGAGGAAGGCTTAACTTGCTCACAGGACTTCTGAACTTACCTCCTGAGTTGTTATTCAGAAAGTTAGTTGGACTTTCAGAATTTCCTGATTCTGCTAAGGCAACGGGTGATGTAATCAGCCATTTAAGTAAGTGGTTTGTAAAACCCAGATTTAAAAGATAGTCTTAGGATAGAATTTCCTGTAAAACCTGTATATTCCTTAAAGAATTCTAAAGGTATAATAACCATAACACTCTATAGTTAATGGTATTGTTGAAACTAAAAAATAAATGTTTATTTTGATTCCAATAAAAGTTATAATTTTATAGTAAATGCAAATGTGTTTTTTCTAAATAGTTATTTATTGATATCTTTGTAAACGCACAGTATATTATAGTTATATAACATCCAATATAAAATATATTTATAAATTAGTATTTTGGTATACCTATATAAATCTCTTTCCAAATTAAACTTTTATGATGCAAAAGTACTGATATTCACAATAAAATGAAAACTGTAATACACATGTTATGCTGTTGGGGAATTTTTTGTAAATCTTTTTATAGCCAACATTCAATCTTCATATTGTTTTAATGATTTAACTAGAGTAGCTACTCAAGTCAAGGGACAAAATTGGCAACTTTTTAAATTGTTATCTCTTTTCAGTAAAATTAGTAAATGTCAGAAAATCTTTAGATAAACTTATGTGTCACAGACTTTTTTTACTGCTATCATTTATTGTCACCATTTCTTCTGTATGTTATTATAATCGTATATATTGTATAACTTTATATATTTTTATAAAGTATCTTTAATAAATTAGTCAAAATAAGCAATAAAATAAAAGTTTTTCACAAATTTAAACAACTGTTTCAATTAAGTCGTTTATTGAAAAAAACTGTAGACATAATGTCACTGACTTTTTCGCAGATCATTACCAACAATTCATTCTGCTTAATGGTTTGTTAAACAGAATAAAAATTGTGATTTTTCTCAAAAATATTTCCATAACTATTGCTCGTCTATACTTTTTATAATAAATTTGTCTTGTATGTGTACTTATGAAGGTTGTACTTGATTGTGTTGCCTAGTATCTATGTACAACGGAAAAAGCCCTTTAATTAAATTGGATGTTAAATTATTCAGGATGAAATAGATACAAACAGTTTTTTTATTTAATTACATTGTCTCTGAGTTTTTTTTTTTTAAATTGTAGATTTACTATTCACAGAAAATTTATATTACGGTGGATATACGATTTTACTGACTAATTGGGGACAACAAAGTTGATTGTAATGAAAGTCCTTATATCAAATCTCTTTTAAGTATGACATAAATACGTCTCAAGTAACAAAAATTAAGGTAATAATTCAAAGTAATACAGTTCCATCGACACTCAGGTAGTAAAACTAGTGACAGAAACAGGCGTTCGTCTACCAGTGATGGGATGATCAAATATTAAATAATTCTATTCAGTTATTTACTTTAATCCAAGCCTGTGATTATTTCAGAATCATTTGATTATTTTAGCAAAACATAACAATTGAATAATTGGACTAGCTATCTTACTGCGTGTTCTGTATAGTAAATGATTAGCACAGTTGCTGTGGCCACACTTGGATGGAATTGGTACAAAACTAGTACTGGTCCAGCCCGTTGTATCAAAATTTCATTTTAACAAGGTCCGTTATATGGAAGGCTGACTGTACTTACTAATCTTCTAGCAATAAAGTAACCAACTTATAATAATTGCCATTGAGAAAAAATTATAGTGTAATATGCTTATAGTGTATTAAGCATATTACACTATATGCTTATAGTGTATGTGAATAGCTTATAGTTCCTCTATTCACATACCGTACACTATACCGGTATGCTATGTATAGATTGCTAGAATATACTTTCTAAAGGTTAAAGAATTATTCAAATTGGCTGAGCAGTTTCTAAGGTAATTGATCTCAAGCAAGCAGAGTTTATTGGCTTTAAAATATTTATGTTGATATAAAATGTAGTTTATGTATACCCTAAAGAAATATATATGTGTACTCTCCCTTGGAAACACAATTAATTATATACTTATAAACACAATTATTGTATTTTTTATACGAATGGAATACTAAATTTCTTTCATTCACAAAGTTATAATTTATTTCTTAGTTACACAAAGTTTTGTTTAAACTGAATGTCTGTATCGATTGTGCTTCGGGCATTTTCTTGCTTATGTCTTGACCATAGGTGTTAATGAATGATAATTTCCGTACTATTAGAATACTAAGATAAAATTTGTTCATCTGATAACGAATCAGCTTGGTTGATTTTAAGTAATTATTCTGAAAATGTCCTATAAACCATTTATAAATTTTTATAATATGAATTTGGATTCATAATTCCTTAGTTTATTTTTTATGAGCATAGTTCATGTTAATGTGAATGTATAATATAGATTATTTGTGTTTCTTCATCCATTTCTTTCAATTTGTTTAGTTACTTCTACAGAACTTGATGTGGATGGAGAACCACTTCAGATTACATCTTTACACAACCCATCTCATTTAGAGGTATGTTTGGTAACATTTACATCCTTTGTAAATGAAAGAACCAAACTAAACCTATCATATTTCCTTAATGTTCTCCTCCTTTCCAAATCATATTGCCAGTTATGAAGAATGTTAAATACTAATGCAGCGTGTAGAGCAATAGAAAATTAGAATGTAATAGAACATAATAATGGTGTTCTTCCTTCTGGTTGAAGTTAGAATTAGTAATTAACCCTTTTTACCATAATTCCTTACGATACCTTTACCATGAGGTATTTTGATGAGTAGGACTTATCTTTCGAAAGGCAATGAAACACTATAATTCTATGCAAAGGTATTTCATGTACAGTTCCCGGAACAAAGAACATAATTCATAGAAAACTCCCGATAAATGATTTCTTTCACTATCTATGTAAGATAATTATGCAATTTCTACCACTCATAAGCTCGAGTACAATATGTGAGTTACATCATTCGAATTTCAATTAAATTTACTATAATCCTGAGTAGAGGTATTTTTGGTACAGTTGCCGACACAAGGAAGAAAATTCATAGGAAACTCACAGTATTTAATACTAGTTATTCCCGACTAAGAAAATTCAGCTATAGTAATGCGGCAGTGCTGCTTACGCTTTTTTTAACTTTATTGGGTTACAGTAGAACCCCTCTAATCTGTCATCTTTGAGACTGGGGGTATGGTCGGAACGCAAAAAAAGTCGGATTATCAAAAAATACAGAAAATTATTCGCTGACAAAAACCGAACACCATGACGGGTTTCCAACAATCAACGGTTCACTCCTGACATGATAAAAAACACACAATGTAAAACAAATACACTGTAACGAACACAGAAGAACACTGTTATAAAACCAACGAACATTGTAGGCGGTAGATGCATTCCGGCAATGTGCAGTGTAAAACGAAACCGCGTATAATGGGGACTATTTATAGACAATGTGATAGCCAAAAATAGAATGTCATACAGCTTAGTATTGATATTGATCAAGGAGGCTTACATTAAAATGGATTTTAGTAATTAAAACAAACGGTTTTGTTTTTCAAATTCATTTTTGACTTTTTTTAACGCGTAAAAGCGAGATAGCATAAAGCAGGACCGCGTTTAACGAGGACTGCCTGTAAACACTAAAAACTGCACAGTACAGTACAAAAAACATGCACAACAACAGAAACGATACGAGAGATGACGGAGCACTAAAAATGACAAGCAATAACAAGTAAACAACAATCGCCCGACGGGGTGTAAGTCACTAATTTCGTCTCGAACACGGTCGGATTAACCGGAGCAGCGGACCAGCCGAGGGCGGATGAGAGGGGTTTACTGTATATCATAAAAATTACAACCAATTAATGTGAAGTTGCAACAATGCTTGCAAACAAAATAAATTGAGGTTAAAGTGATGTTAAGCCACACTTGATAGCACTATTTTGCAACAAAGCTTGCAAACGAAATAAATAATACTAATATTCATTACATACTACATTTTTTTATTCAAAAATTTTAACTTTTTACCTATATGAGGTCTCTGGACTGTGGTCGTTAGGTCATTAGTATAGTATTTCAATCATAATAATTGAAAAGAAATGATTTGCTTTGTAAGATTCTTTGAAATAAATACATTTATTAAAAATGATATTTAAATAAAAATAATACATAGAATTGATGATATTTAAATGATACAATGATTGCATAATATAGAGAGCATAAAGTAATCTAAAATTAATATTTTGCATACCAGCTGGTAATTAACTTTATTTAAAAGAAAAAAACATAAAATATTACTCACTATGCACATTTCCCCACTGTTTTTAAAGTGTTTATATAGTTAACATCAATTGTCCATTCTGATGTACGGTATTATGTACTCTCGTGGCCATGGTGTATTCATAGATATCTAAATAATTATAGAAATTTTCTTCTTCGCCATTTACGCTAGTACGTACAAACTCACGTTCCAAATTATGAATGTTAATGGGTCTGTCCTTACTTTGAATAAGAGCCCTGCACTTATGTGACTACTTTAAGCCATAGCTAAGATCAAAAGAAGAAAGAAGACTCTGAAAACCAGAAATTCTGACAGGAAGTTCCGCCTCAATGCTGCTAAAATAAATTTGTCCAATAGGACAGAAATACAGTCATGAACATAGAATATCAAACTAATCTATAGGCAATAATCACTGTTCTTTCTGATTTGACCCACCACTGTATATCCATGTTCTGAAATAACTAATCGTTAACTAATAACTAATCGTTCTGTAATGCTTTTTTCTAATATCCAAATTGCAGATTTTGAAAGTTAAATTTGTTATATCAGGACTGTTACAATACATTTTTCCATTAAGTATCTACCCTCTGACACATTAATTAATAGTAAATTAGTGAGAAGTTACTTATATACAGGAGTTGGAATTCCTGGAAATAGAAAATGGTACCGGTACTTAATTATTAGTGGCAGATTTGAATGAAAATGTTATAACAGTTGTCTTCCCCTTCTTTATTTGTATATTTTATTTTTTAAATTTGGCAAATTTGAACTTTTGCTAGCGAGTTATTTTATATACTATTTACAATGCATTGCAAATCATGAATATCATAATGGTCCTTATTTATACAAGGTATCAATTAAATCTCAGGATGGCCAAATAACTTTTGAAAAACAAGAGCCAGATTTGTGAAATGTTTAACATACTAATAGATATTAGGGAATTACGTTTTCATGTAGTCAGAAACTCGATTCTAGCAGGTGGACACAAGGCATTGAAAGAAAATATTTAATGCTATTAAGTTGATACAGTAATAAAATTATGGTTGTTTAGAATAGAAAAAATAACAAGATGAAAAGATGGAACACTTTTTCGAGACTTCGGCTTGTATGTATTTTTTTAAATACTTAAAAATGTGACATTTTTGTCAAGCATGTCACGCTAGAAAGCTCAAAAGCTTTTCAACTCTCGGCAATAAAATTACGAAGATTTTTTCACCATCGGAAGTTTTCTACGACGTCTGTGAGTGCATATATTATGTCCACAGACAGACAAGTCACACATACAGATACATGGGCACACAATTTTGTATTTTTTATCGTGTTCAGAGACCTTGAACACGTTGAGAAAAGTCATCAAAAGTGGGGATACAATTTTTCGAATTTTTGCAAGATTTCAATATTTTGGCTTTTTAATGCGAGCCGAAGTAAAAATATGTCAAATTATAAGAATATAATAGGATATAGTAAGTGTTTGAAAGGTTTTATTCCAATTATCTGACAATAAGTTACACCATCCAACCGTTGCATTTTTTTTTAGATATTTAGATGGAATGAGAATCCGGTATTAAGAGCTCACCAATTATAATATCCGAAGTTTCATAAATCTGGCTCTTGTTCAAAAGTTATTAAGCCAGGAACTTAATAATTGATACTGGTAGGCCAATATATTCCCCTTTTTAAACTCCAAGTTTATCAAGACTGAAACTGTTCAAAAGGGCAACACTTCTTAAATTAGGTTGCCTGGTAAGACTAAGCAAACGTTACCGAACTACCTCTGACTAGTATATTAAAGTTTTATAGTTTATAATAATATCCCTTTATTTTCAAATAATTCGACCACACAGCTGAACAGCTGACTTGAGTTGAGCAATCCAAAATTAAGTTTATAGGCCTATGTTTTAGGGTTTCAACCAACAATTTGTGAAATAGGTCTATTCACGATGGTGCTGAATAGCTGCAAAATGCTTCGAACGTCATTCCGCATATTGCGAGTATCTTCAACACACAAAGCATTGCGTGCTTCGCACACCATTCCGCATATTGGGAGTATTTTCAATACACAATGCATTACGTGCTTCGCACGCCAACCCGTTATTGGGAGTATCTTTAATACACAATGCACTGTGTGTTTCGCACACCAACCACACGGTAAAATACACCACATGGCTTTGAAACGGGTACTTTTATGGTATTTTATGTTTTGATCGTATTTTATGTATAAAGTCGCATAAAAAAACAAAATGTGCAGAATAACATCTTACATTTATATTTTTAGAAAAAACTCTTAAAAAAATTCATTCTTGTAGGAAAAGTTCTCAAAAAGTAGTTACTTCCGGTTGTTGAATTTTTTGGCTAACGAACTCATCTGAGCGACCTAGACAACCGAAATTTGGACCAAATCGGACTTAAAATCCGGCCACTAGAGTGCGAACACACATATATATATATATATATACATATTTGGGTCCGAAACCTTTGTAGATTGAGATAGTGGGTTCAATAAGCGGTAAACATCTCCTTATATACATATATATATGATTTTTAATGACACCCCTAAACGTGTTCTGGGGATCATGATCGATGCTCATTTGCTACTCCCAACCTTTTGTCTTACCACAAGGGCCACTGCAATAGCTCATTTTTCCTATGGAAATTCGCTAATAAGGTAAAGAAAATATGCTGTCCAAACTTAAGATTTTTTAATGGTTTAAAATAAAACATGTACTTAGTTATTTTTATTCACTTAATTAATTCTGATAGTTCAACCACTGTCTACAGAACAATGTATACATTGAGCAGGGCTAGTAAATTTTAGAAATGTTTGATTTCTTAATTCTGTTTTTTAAAGTTGGTATACAACTTTAAAACATTTTTTAAATGAAATGTAATTGTTTCTGAGAAACATTTTATAACTTAATAACTATCAATAAGGTAACATAATGAATGTTATAAACGTTTATTCTTACCTAGGCTGTAAATCCTGTATCGATGGGCAAAACAAGGTGCCGACATCTAGAACTCTCTGAGGGTGATTATGGTGTTACCAACTGGAGTGACAAAATTCTTAATTTACAAGTAAGATTCTCTAAGATAGATTAAGGTAATAACTTAGTCCTAACTACTGTTGCTTATATGTTATACAAACAAACAATATAATATAGTTTATGTAGGAAATCTGTCTTATTTCACTGGTATATTCGACTCATGAAAATAAAGAAAATCTATCCCCACAATAACAATGACCAGTTACTCAGTCATATGTTCAGTTTTCTAGATCTCAAAAACTATAATGGCCAGAAAGATAAAATTTGGCAGGAAAGTATTCCTTAAAAGGTTCTCGAGTATATTTTTGTTTTGATTCATTCAATAGTTTATTAAAATCAATAGTTATTCAAGCTTTATTTTTAATTTAGAGTTTGAGAAAAATGTGTTTAATAATTGCTTAGAACTTGTTAAAAATGTAGAAGACATTTTCTAATTTGGTTCTGAATTTGACTAAACGGTGAAGAAGTAAATTACAAAAAAATGTGGAGGAGGAAATTTTGATTAAATATTGTACTGAAAAATGACATTTTAGTTTTTAAGTAATTTACTAGTACTTCAACGATTATCTATGTTGTTTTTAATCAGATCCATGGAGATGCTGCTATAGCCGGACAAGGAATAAATCAAGAGTCTTTATTAATGGGAAGACTTCCACATTTTGACATTGGTGGAAGTGTTCATCTCATAGTAAACAATCAGCTGGGTTTTACCACTCCTGCTGAGAGAGGACGAGGAACTATGTATTGCTCTGATGTAGCTAAGATTATTTCCTCTCCTGTTGTTCATGTAAATGGAGATTGTCCAAAGGTATATTGGAAATGATTAATACAAATAAAGACTTAGTAACAATCTAAACAAAATTTTGGATTTGAATTTAACCAGCACTTTAACAGTAGGTATGTATATACAGCGTGTTCATTTGAAAACTTCAAACTCGTATTAAAAGACTTATAGCCCAAATATCAAAATTCTGTAAACGGTAGTGTATAGTACTAATTGGGGGAATAAAAAAAATATTTTCAAAATGGTGGTGCTCACCACCATGCCCCTCCTTACCCAAAGTCAAAATTTTGAAATGGCAACATATACCTTATGACACCTCATTGAAGCTCATAAAAAATGCTGTATTTTGGTGGAAAAAAAATTGAAATCGGAGATAGCCACTTACCAAACGAGTCTCCACAAATACTGTAGATAAGGAAAATAAAATAATGAAGAGATACTTACTTGTCCTTATCACTTACAAGTACTGATAACAAAATTGGCAATTGTTACGTAAAACAAATATTTTTGGCTTTTTGGCAACATCATTGCATTCAGTAAGTAATGGTGTTGTGTTATTAGCAGTAAGTAGGCCTAGTAGTTAATAATTAATTGTTGTGTAAGAAATAACATTATTGGTTGCTGATACCAAACGGCTTGGCCGATTTCAATTTTTTTCCACCAAAATGCAGCATTTTTTATGAGCTTCAATTTGAGGTGACACAAGGTATACATTGCCATTTCAAAATTTTGACTTTGGGTAAGGGGGCCATGGGGTGAGAACCCCCACTTTGAAAATATTTCTTTTTTTTTTACTACCCCAATTAGTACTATACACTCCCGTTTACAGAATTTTGATACTTGGGCTATAAGTCTTTTAATACAAGTTTGAAGTTTTCAAATGAACACCCTATCTCAAGTAAAAATATTGCCACAAAGTCTGCTTTAACTTGCATTTCTTTTTTAAGAAATAGTAACTTAAGGTAATGATAACCGCAGGTAATTTTTGCAGGTTTTTTGCAAAAAAAAGGAAAAAAAGAATGTTAATTGAACGTGAATAACTGGATTTAAAAATCTATGAGCCCAAGCAAAGCATTTGAAGCTCATACTATCTAAAACTCTTAATTTTATAAAATTTCATGTAATACTTTTACAAAAATCATGCTTTAACTCAAACAAATTATAAAATATAAATCCAATCAACAAAACCTGAGGAGACGATTTTCAACAAATTTATTTTGTATTTCTTAATATTTTACAAACTTATTTTTTTAAATCTACAGCTAAATGTTTATTTCTTATTTTCATTAATTACATCTTAAAACCTACCCAATTATATATTATTTATAAATTTAATTTTCATCCTACTATCAAGTGATATATACCTGGTGTATAAGAAGATATTTATTTGCATTGTACGATAAAATATAACACTATGGTTATAGTAAATTGAATATTATAATGGTTTCCACTACAAAACGTTTAATTACTACTTAACAAATAATTATCTTATTACATGAAGTTCCTCAATGTAATTCTGATCATTTAAAGCTGATGTAATAGTCTTCAAACAGGGTTTTAACCAACTAAGCAGTTACAGCTTTAAAGATTTTGATAGGCTGTTAATTGAATTCACCAATATCTTCATATTTATGTAGATTTCCATAAATACAGGAGCAATAACTTATTATTGAAGATTAAAGTACTTCTTTAACATCTGTACATGTGATATCAACCATTGTGAGAATGTTTTAAGTTATTTTTACAATTTAAAAATTAAAATCTATCAAATTAATAATGCTTATTGGCCATTTTTTTACAGGATGTTATTCGAGCAACCAGGCTAGTTACAAACTACCAACGTAACTTCAGGAAAGATGTATTCCTTGACTTAAATTGTTATCGACAACGTGGTCACAATGAACTTGACGACCCTACATTTACTAATCCCAAATTATACGCGATCATTAAAAACCGTAGGTATGAAAAAATAATCACAATTTTTAATCTAAAATTATTTAATTAAGTAATTTTATTACATGATAGAGGTGAAGCGACTTAATTCCTGCTAATGATTAACTTTTTGTTATCTTTTTTTGGATTAAAGATTTATTAGAAATAAATTTCAAGTTTTTGTTTCATAAAACGTAAATAGATTACCCATATTCAACGTAAATTATCTTACCCATATTATAAAACCACAAATTTTAACTGATTCAAATTGCTGTATCTTTGAACATAATTGAGGTACTACAATGATTCAAATATTAAAATATCCTAGTCGTGACACCATGTCGAATGGGTTCCATACAGTTACAACAAAATTATCCAGAAGAGGTAGCACTGCAAAACTCTATTTTCTTATGGAAAAACAATGTTAAATTTAAAATTGATATTTCGCAATAAACTTTTTGAGATTCCGCAATGATACAAATATTACAAATATATGAATTTCAAGTTTCCAACACCTAGTGTAATGGGGTCTGTACCATTTAAAACATTTACCCAGAAAAATAGTACCGGAAAACCCCCCACTTTCTTAAGGTATATCAGTGTTAAATTAAAAATTTCTGTGTTTTGGAACCTATTTGAGGCACAACCACAATTTAAAAAAATATGCGAATATTCCATACCCAATTTGGCCTTATACCATAAAGTTACTCTGGAGTGGAGATATAGCAAAACCCTATTTTCTTATGGAAAACCATAGTTAATTTGTAACTTACTGTATCTCAGAATTTATTTGTGAACAATTACGCAATAAGATACACAGAATATCCCTTTAAATATGTCTTAAAGTCTTTAAGAAGTTTGTTATAGTGTATATGGCAATGAGGGATATATTGAAATATATGCAACTGACTGCAGTGGTGGCTGGTGAATTAATAGTTTGAAGGTTTAAGCCTACCTGGTGTCTGAGGACATTTTTTCAAATACCAAATTTAAAAATTGCTCTTTTAGTCCTTTTTTGCTTCAATTTGACTGTTTTGAGACATCACTGAAAAGCGAGTAATAGGAAAGAACGGGTTATAGATTTGATGATAGAGTAGAGTATGTAAATTAATTATAAAACTTACACGATCTGAACATCGCTGTATCACTGAAGCAGTGGAATCGATATTCAGAGATATTCTGGCTTGCACTTGTGTATAACCCTGAACAGTATATTGTTATTGAATTTAATTAACTAACAGTTTGTGTCAATTAAATAAATTATATTGCTACTTTTGTTGCAGTACAATTCCTGACAAGTATGCTAATGAGTTGATACAAGAAAATATTTTGAGCAAAGAAGAAGCAGATGAAACTGTGGCAAAACATATGTCTTGGTTGAACGAATGCCTTAAGAGAGTAGATGCCTACTATCCTGAAGTAAGTTTATTTAGGGGTTATACAAGCAACGGAGACAACAAAAAAGCAATGTACTCTTGTACATAGTTAAGGCGATGTCAGGTAGAAATGTTTTTAAACTGTTCTAAAATTAATGTTGGTTCCTATGTTGACAGTTTTCTGTTTTTCTTCCAATTGGTGTATTAAAACAATATTTAGAAAGTTGTACAAATAATTATATCAGAAAAATATTGACCATAAAATGTCAAATACTATTTTTTAAATTAATAATCTCTCCTATGATCATTTTATTTAGTTTAGCTTTCACATATCAGTGACCAAAACATGTTGAAACCAAAAGTGAATCAATATACCGTACTAGTAGATAACCTGTAAGGTGAATTTTCCTGTTATAAAAATCAAAGTTGTTTCATATAATGTATGCTCAATCCGTTTTTACATTAAGTGTCCATTTTCTCAGTTAACTTGTATAACAAACAACAACAAAATTATTTTACTCTTACTTTTTCCAAGAGCATTTTTACATGTTGCTCTTATTAAGTTTACCAAAGTTTACTTAAAGTCTGCTACAAACCGAAATAAGGATTTTATATTTAAGTAAGTGATTTTTATAAAATTTTTATCAAAAATATCCAATAGTGATAATATGTATTAGCACCTAGAAACCCGCAAAATAAGAAATTATTTAGGAAAACCTCTTAAAATTGTAGAAAACTTCACTTTTCATTTAAAGTTGTTGCTGTAACTTGAGGCTAGCCCGAATTCCAGTCAATAAAATTCATTTGACATTGTTGAAATCCAGTTTTAATAAGTGTTACATGAAAATAGGGAACACCACTTAGCGCTTCATGTCTCCAAATCCCACCTCAGAGAATGTTTCGCTTAACTGTGTTTTTTTTTATTTATTGGAAAAAATAGAAAATTTTAGGTTTTTTATGGATTGAAAATGAAAAAAGTGTGTCAGCATGAAATGAAAGACAACAGATAAACATTTAAGTTAAATGACATGCTCGAGCGACTTTTGGTTAAGGGAATTTAAATACGGCAGCAGGTGAGTGGCTACACAGAGCTGTATTTACAAGGATTATGATTAGGTCTTTAGTAAGTACGTATGTTTAAAAAAAATTAACTTAACTGTTTACTTTTTTTATTGTAAGTTATGAATTTTTTGTCTATTAGTAGTGGAAGAATGTGATACATTGCTTCTTTTCTGGTTTCGAGTCTGTTATTATAAAAGTTATTTGTATGATCCATATTTTTAATCAAATTATAACCTTTATGTAGTTTAAACTAACATGATTATGAATTGGATATTATCCAAAGTTAACTCTGAATTCAGAATTATTTTTAACAGTAAGAAAAAGTAAGGAAAATTATTAATAAAGGTAATTGACAATTGCTTTCGGGAAACAATACATATAAATATCAATAAAGTTAATTACATTAATGGACAGTTGCTTTTCACTTTTGATATCAACTTATAGTCAGATTAACAAGAAATAAGGTTAGATTGGTTATCGAAATGGTGTTAAGATAGAGTTCACTTTGTACATAAAAAGAAAAATATATCTCTAATGATAATGTTTGTTGCCTTTTTTTATTGATACTTGTTTTTTATTTTTATTTAAAGATATTGTATTTTTTGCCTCAATTCACAATATAATTAAAGGATGTTGAATTTCTTGAAATTTATAATTTTTGTTTTGTACTTCTTGCTTCTCGTACAGCTAGTAATAGAATGATTAACAATTGAAGTCCGTTGTTGTTGGTCATCTGAAGTATTTCTTTTTCTTCCATAGATGTAGGTTCCAGATTTTGGTTGGGTTTGGTTTATTAATTTAAAATTGTATGATGTAAATTACAAATTGTATGATTTAACTACAAGTTTATGATTTAAATTATAAATTATATGAGTCTATTGTGATGGGTAAGGTGAGTTAAATTACATACTTTATATATTTAATGAGGTGAATTATTTAAATTTTCAGCTCTATATTTAAATTTTGTAGAGTTTCAAATTTGTATTTCATTTCCAAAATCACTTAATAGATATCAACAACATATTTTATACAAGAAACACTATGATATAACAAAAATCTGTTTATGTTTTCAAAATGGTTATTACAGTTTTATTTGGCTTATTAGCTGATAATTGTTATCTAATATACACAAAAGTAATCATTCATTGTATTATTCAGGAAAGTTACTTTAGAAGACAATGGACAGGATTTTCCCAAGCACCATCAGCTATTACATCTTGGGACACTGGAGTCGATGTGAACCTCTTACGTTATATTGGCTCCAAATCTGTTACATATCCTGAAAATTTTGTAAGTTTAACAAAAAAATATGAACCTAAGAAAATAAATGTTAATATTGGTGTTAAGGTGTCAAACAGCATGCTGTCTGAATACATAATGTTCCTCCGCTCATCTAAATAGTTCAGTTTAAAGTATTATTTGTTGTTATTTTACTGAATATTATTTTGAACATACACTGTTGAAAAAAACACATTAAACGCTGTAGAAAGATAAAGTCATTAAACAACTGACAGAACATCTTAAAATTGTAATACCTACAAGCCTACCTAAACAGAATATTAATTATATGTATAACAACTATGAGTACAAAATATTTATCAACTTTTTACATATTCTAACATGCTAGGAAATAGTTTTGTCCTTAGTATCCTGCTTGTGTCAGTGCCTCATTTTTGCCAGGATTTAACTGTGTTCAAGGGGTTGAAGGTAAAAAAATCATATCTCCCTTACTGTGCCTTCACACAGTATCAAAAATATGTTCATTGTTGTTATAAAACTTCTAAATATTGTCTAGAACAAAATAAATAAATTGTCTTTTAACAATTTTATACCACAAACTCTTAATGTAAGGTGACCAAAATGAAGTTTGCTGAACATTTAATTATTCCTTCAATAGGTACAATATCAACCCTTTTTAATATTGTTGTAAATCTTCTCTAAATATTACCTAAATATTTTGTCTGAAATATTTTTTACATCTGCAACCCTTGACACAAAGAGTGAATAAATTTCTTCAATGCTTAGCTTGTGGGAGTATATGGAAACTTCCTGCCAAAGGTCAACATCGTTTTAAAATTTCAAAACATTTCTAATAGATTGAAATTAAATGCCTTCAGTATTTATGTTATATCTTACAATTTTGTATATTACTTTCCCATATAGGCCTACAATTTGACATTAATTCATTATAATGATGTACCTAATAATCTGGAATAAACAGAATTGAAATTAAAACAGCTGTGGTTGGTTTTTAGAGCTGATTATATTGTTGATTGTTGCCAGAACACTTTGCTTATCATTACTTCCTGGTTTGAGCTTAGACAGTGCTTTAATGGTTCCACTTCAGAGAAAGTTATTATTGTAGAGCGCTATTTTTGATCATATGAAACTGTTAGTTCTGGTAGTCTTAGTTTGATGGGAAGTACTGTAAAATTTTTAAAATGATTTTACAAACAGCCGCCAAGTAATGCTGCTTGTTGTTGACAAGTTCCGTAATTTTGGTAGTGTTTTGACTCATTGTATATGTTGTGTAGGCCATCCAAAAACAGTCAGTACGAATGACCACAGTAGACTAGACTTCTTCTGCAAGTTCTACAGTCTTTGAAAAGAAGCTTTCACCAGACATCTTTGAAAATTAACATCAGTAATACATCATTTAATTTTATTTGAGAAGAATGTTTAATGACCTTAGAGGATTCCTTTATAGAACTGTTGCACTTTAAATAAATGTACTAACAAAAAAAGCAGAGTAGTCTATTGTGCCTGAATGTTAGCAATGCAACATAAAAACTCTGGGTTCTTAAAAATTTTATGATTTTCAGATGAAATTTGTGTACACCTAAACGGTTTCATCAACATGCAAACAAATCGTTTTCTGGGATTTCAATGTCCTAACGATATCGTAGAGAAACCATAACAGAAATGTGCACGAAACAGTGTGGTGCGATGTATTAGGGAGAGGCATACTTTGTCCGTAATTCATTGAAGGTGATAAGGGGAATTCTGTTATTTTAATGAGAATATGTTACAAAAAAAACATCCTTCAACTTTTTGCAAGAGATCTGAAGAGGTTTTATCATGTTATTTACTTCAAAGAAAGTATAGCAACCGCCTGATTTCCCGAGAAGCAAGCTTTTCATACCCATGAAACAACCCCTTCTCACCAACATGTTAGAAGATCTTCAACAATGCTACGAGAGTTGCCAAAAACGTATTGGAAGGCAATTAGAAAATGTATGTGTTGAGTTTTCAGCTTCCTTTCACTTTGTATATTTGTCTAAATATGAAACATTTTTATCTATTACAATTTCACTATATTGGCGCAAACTGTACTTACAATTTTTGTCGTAATATCTACATAAAGTTCTTTTTTTAATAAATACTTGAGTTTCCAAACTTACCTCAGCATAAAGTCTGTTCATTATTATTATTATTATTTCAGAATATTCATCCAACTCTAAAGAAATCTCATGTACAAGGGAGACTACAAAAAATCAACGATGGAACTAATTTAGATTGGAGTTCTGCAGAAGCTATGGCCTGGGGCTCTTTGCTTTATGATGGTAAGTAGGGTAATGTTTTACGTAAAATAAACATCTAACTAAGAATAGCAAAAATAAACTACTTAAACCTAAATATTTTCATTATGTTCATATTATTGCACAACAGTATTGATCCATCATTTTTGAAGGGACCTGCAAAAAAAGATTGTTCCAATAAATTAAAGAAATCAGTACAGGGTGAAGAGATCACAGTGTAGTAGCAAGCAACTGGTATAATAGGAATGTGACTGGAAGTAGACAAATTATTAATAAATAACTGTAACTTAAAACCCGATAACAATATTATATTAAATACAATCCAACTCTATTATAAATATAATTCACCAGAGCAAGAAATACTTTCTCAAATCAATGACAAAACATTTAATTTCCTTCCAAGCAAACTTATCTTTACCCATCCAATCGTGTCAGTTACAGACATAACTGGTTTTAACACTATTTAGAGGCTGGCCAGAGGGCTTATGTTTGTTGCTTATGCTCAATAAGTGAATCGTCATTGTTTCTTTTAAGCGTATTGTATTACTTTTATTACATTCATTTACTTTTCACTTTTGTATAATAGTCAAACTAGTGCAAAATCAGTTCACCAACTTAGAGTCCCAATAACTGTTACAAATGTCACAAATTTGCAGTTGGAGAAACTGGGGGACAATACCCCTGTAGAAAAATAAGGATAGGGCCGAATTATTTGCTATTGTAAAAAAATATAATGAGATTATTTGCTAAACATTGGAATGATATTTAAGTAAGTAACTAAATTCAATAATCCGACCACGCTGCTGAACCGCTGACTTGAGTTGAGCAAATTTAAAAAATTAAGTTTAAAGGCCTATGTTTTAGGGTTTCAATCAACAATTTGGAAAATAGATCTACTCATGACAGTGTTAAGAATATAAAATCCACCTCGTGGATTTGAACTGGGTACTTTTATGGTATTTTACGTTTTGATCGATTTTGGGGGAACCAAGCGAGCTATAAGATCGCGTAAAAAAACAAAATGTACAGAATAACATCCTACATTTATATCTTTAGAAAAAACCTTTAAAAAAAATCATTTTCGTAGGAAAAACTAAAAAGATCATTAATTACTTCCAATCAAAAAACGTACTTCGGTTGTTGGATTTCTTTGGCTAACGAACTCGTCCGAGCGACGTACACAACCAACATGCATTCCAAATTTGGACCGAATCGGACTTTAAATGCTGCCAGTAGAATGCGAACACATATAAATATATGAATTTTAATGACACCCCAAAACGTGTTCTGGGGACCATGGTCGGTGCTCATTTGCTACTCCCGAATTTAGGTCTTACCATAAAGGTCACTGCAATAGCTCATTTTTCCTATGGAAATTCGCTAATAAAAACATTAAATCAGTGAAATAAGTAATCAGATTAAAATTAATGTATACTATGAAGGGTCTATAATGACTCAGAAAATCATGTGGCGACGTTTCGGGTCTTCGACTTGGTAAAACAGTGTCACAGTTGATTAAAAAGGACTCCAAGCTTGAGGAAAATTCCTTGTGATGTAACAATGAACATTTTGGCCATCATAAAAATTATTTATGCACAAAAATAAGACATTTAAAAATATACATTGATCGTAGTGTTAAATTTTTATTTTTTTAAATATTGATGTAATTATGTTTAAAAACATCATAGTTCAAATATAGTTCCCTTAGTGACAGGAGACAGGATAGTTAAATAGTTTTAATAATCAAAAATAGGTGCTTGAAAATAGAAACAACTATTCGGATAAAGTATTAAAATCCTTTTCTATGTCAAATTAAGAAATGCTTAATGCAACTGTTAATTATTCTGTTAAACTACTATTAATTTGAATACTAATAGAGTTGAGCAATAATATAATAACTGCAACAAAATATTCATACTAAAATTTTAATATTTATAAACCAAGATTTTTAACTTGTAATATGTACACAAAAGTTTATAAATATAAATCTATTCTAAATATTTGAATCAATACATTGTAAAATTTTATAGTATGTAATATCAGTAAAACAATATACAATATTATTGCCGGGATAATGTATTACGTGAAATCAGCACAAATTTAAATTGCAATCAATAAAATTCTAATATTGCGGAAGCAGAAATAAACTATAACACAATTGAACACAACAAGAAGATACAGAAAATAGAATACACATTCTATAATTTAAACATTTTAATAAATATAGGCCTACATTTGAATTGTAAATAAATCAAACAAATATCTCTGATCCTCTACTAAACATTTGTTAGTTTATATTTATACTAGTGGCTTGTAGGGGCTAAAGCCCCTAATTTATGTTCAGTTACTGATACATAATGCGAAATAAACTATGTAGTCATTTTGACAACTTTAATTATTAAAACAAAGTATTACAGCAAAACATCTTTGAAAACAATATTCTTTGTGTAATATCCACAGTTATCTTTTCCCTGTTCACTGGTCTTTTTGATGACTATTTTTACATCTTGAGGTGTTTTTACTCGGCTAAAGGCCACATAAAGCTGGCCGTGTGTTAAAACTGGTGACGGTAAGTAAATGCCGATTTTGTCAAAGGTTTGACCCTGTGCTTTATTAATTGTTACAGCAAATGATATCCGTATTGGAAATTGTATTCTTGTCATATGGAAAGGCATGGCAGGGTCTGTTGAAATTATTTTTATCCTTGGTAAGAAAATTACAGTACCTTTTCCAAGCCCTGATATTATTTCTAGTTTTAGACATTTGTCATACATTTCCAACACCAACATTCGCACTCCATTTACTAAACCGGAACCCATATTCATGTTCCTTATTAGCATAACAATTGTACCACATTTTATCTTTAGTCTATGAGGTGGCATTCCTGAAGGAGTTATATAATTTATATACTCAACTGGGATGTTTAATTTCTCGCTTGGGTCGTCTGATACCACTTCATCCACGCTGCAATACTCTTTGAAATCACCTTCAATTAAATTTAAAACATCATTGTTAATTCTATCGCAGTTTTCATTCAAAGGACATACTATTACATGATTGCAATATTGTCTAGCAATCTCCTCATTTATTGAGTCGCCAAAGACATGCCTGATCAGTAAATCCTCTGAAATTATATAATCTTTAGGAATTTTAATAGAATCTGATTCTCTGTCACTTATTAATGTTCCATTGCCTATTTGAAGAAGCCAATTAGAAAATAATCTTTCACCATCATTTGCGCGCATATTTTTTTTCAAATGGATGAGTGTAATGTATTTCCAAACTCTGCTTCTTTGAATGCAAGATTCAATTATTTGTATTCTACCAGACAACGGTACCACAGGCAAAACCTACCTAAAATCACCACCAAAAAGGACTACTTTACCACCCATGTGCATTTGTCCATATACTGGGTCCAAACACTTCATTACATCTTTTAGTAGACGGTCTATACAATCAACAGCTGCAGCAGGTACCATTGAAGACTCGTCTATTATAATTATAGAAGCTTCTCTGAGAATAGTAGCTTTATCGGAATTAGCCTTGATTGATGAGACCGATGAGGGTAGTACGGGTACAGGAAGGCTAAATAAACGGTGTAGTGTAGTGCCTCCGTCTAAAAGCAATGCTGCTATCCCAGTCCAAGCACCTGCTAAGGCAATTTGACCTCGACCTCGGATTATTTTCAAAATACACGAGTATATGAAAGACTTTCCACATCCCCCAGCTGCTTCTAAAAATAATAGTTTCTCTTCCGTATCCCCTGATATTGCATTTAAGATTCGATCAACGACCATCTTTTTTTCAAAATTAAACTTATTATACATGTCTACGCCCAAAGCAGCTTGTTCCTGCAGATTGTATGTGGGGTTTTCAATCGCGACATCAGGTGGAACTGGTAGGCCGAGAGTAGCACAGTTGAATCCATTTTCTCTCAGAATATTCTGGATTTGTATTAATGATGCCATTTCTGCTTCATGAGGATCAATGTCATTCATATCTTCGGTAAGTTTCTCTTTGAAGGCAGTCCATAATGTTAAAGGTGACGTTGGTTCACAGAAACAGCAAATGAATGCAAATAATTGTCTGAGCTGATGTGGCATTTGTATATTCTGTAAATCCTCCAAGCAACGGTGCCATTCTTGATCGTTTTGAAGGAGTCCACGTGATAAAACTGCCTCTTTAAAAGTATCATATGTTGTACCATTGTAGTGCCGTAAATCCTCAAACGATGTAGCATCCTTAACATGAAGTAATAATATGCGTAAATAAAACCTATTTGAATCATTAGGTGCCACATTATACATCCTTCCTATAACTTTACCACCCCCTATCTGTCGAGGAATCCACGCATTACCTGCAAACCGATAATGTTGTGGAATTTCATTGTATAAATACTGGCGGGCAGTTGGTTCGCGGTTGTTTAAATCAAACCATGCTGTGAGAGTTGTATGCTTTTCTTGAGATGAATTGAGTGCAGCCTGTTCATGTCCTTGTTTGAAATATACGTTATGATATTCCTCTTCATGAACTGCCAATCGAATAATTACATGAGATTGTTCATGCATCTCATTAGAATGGAGGCGCCAAATGCTCTCATGAGAACTTACATATCGCATATTTGAAAAGTTGTTAGTTTCATCGTAGACTATTGCATTGTTAGGTCGATTAACATTACTTACACATTCTATGCATGCAGAATCATAAGCTTTATATACATACTTAAATAAATACTTTACAGAACGAACTGTGGAACAAATTTCTACATTAATGTGCGCATTATACTTAAGTAACATATAATTATTATAAGGGACAACATCTCTATTATCAACTTGGTGGATACCTTTTCTTGCAACTATTCCATTATTTCTTCGGCGGTAGTTAGGGTATACATTGTCAGTTTCTATAGTTTCCTCTAGAAACTCTTTTGGGTATTTCTTAGTGCAACAATTGTTTTTCATGCAAGGAGATTTATTATTGCGTTGACCACATGGTCCGTGTATAATATTCCTTACGACAATATTATGAAGTGTAGGAAATTCTTGTGGATCTGGTAGTTCGGCACAGACCATTCCGAAAACATTATTTTTCAATACATCTCTTTTTATTTCATTTAGTTTACCTCTAAATACCCTAGAAACAATGTCAGGACGATCTGTTGGGGTTTCGTTTGCATTAAGAGACAAAAGTATCTCTGGCCAATTAGGATTACAGGTAATTGTCAAAAAAAAATATCTGGCTTACCAAACTTTTGAACGATTGCCATGGCGTCTTGATACCTTTGAATCATGTTCCGTGGGCTACCTTCAAATGAAGATGGTAGCACAACAATTTTACCTGCAGTAAGATTATTAAGTTGAGCTCTATTCAATACAAAATCTTGGAGACCCTTGTAATGCTCGACTCGCAGTTCTGACTGATGGTTTCTTATGTAGTTTAATCGCTCGCCTTCGACTCGTGTGTACATGTCTACAACAAACTGTTGAAATAGTTTTTTTGAATCATGAATATGTGAGAACCCCTCACGGATCGCTAACCTGTAACACGCAAACTGTAACATTGTTAGCCTTTCCCGATGTCTTTGTCTTCTTTGGCCATTATGAATTAATTTTGGATCCCATCCAGGTTCTCCAAAGGGAAATAAAAGGGGATATAGGCTACCATTGGGTCGCAGTGAGGGCTCATAACCGATAACAGTGTGGGTCCACCTTGTCGGTGGTGAACTACGACGTGACGGTTTTGTGGTGGCTCTCCCTCAGTGGAACTGAAAACTGCAGCTATTTCATCAGCGCTAGGTTTATTGAATCTTCTCATATCCATTGGAATATTGTCGATAAAACGAATTTCTAGGCTGCGGTTTTGTTCCTGGTGCTGAATTATATCAGCTGCTTTTTTGTAGGTTTGAGCGTAAGGGTTAATAGATAGTATGTTTGTTAACATAGTTAGTGTATCTTGTTTTAAATTGTTATTTTCATTCCGTTGCAGCCGTATATCAGTTGCTACTGACGTGTCAATGAAATACAATTGACCATATGAGGGTAAATCACCAGTTAGGGGTAATAAGTCAGAAATATATCGATGAATTTGTCCTTGAACTTGGAAACAATACGGTCCGTTTCCTGGAATATCTTTCTGTGTAGCAGAAAAAGACGCGAAACCCATTACACTGTTATATTGCCTTATGTTTTTTATGCAATTTGAATCATGCAGCATTAATTCTTTTAGTTCGTCATTTATTTGTGGCTGTGGCATAATAATTAGTCCATTGCAACAACGTGAGTTGAAATGTCCATTTGTGGCCTCCTCTGAAAAATGAAATGCTCCAATGTTATTGCAAGTCTTGTTTAGAAGACCTAAACTATGAGACACAACAATTAATTCATTTTCCAAAGGTTTTCTGAAATTGGGTAATCGTTGTATGACATTGTTCCCTTGTGGATCTCTTTGGTTTCTTATTCGCCGATCTGCATTACGCCTGTCCGCTACATTCCTGAACACTCTCCCACGTCTTGCTGGTCTTCCCCTAGTTGATAACATGATAGAATTTTTGTAAAATTTTAAGAAAATTATAATGAATGTATACAACGATAGTATAAAAGCAACACAAACTTCCAAAAATCACACTTATAATAAGGTTTCTCTTCTATAAAATTATTGTCACCTGAGGATCAACTAAAAGTCAATAATAATATAATAATTTAAATAAATCCATTTAAAATATTAAAATTACTTGTGTGTGTCAACGTTTATCTTTTAAAGGTTAATAAGTAACACATTTTATTTAACAATATAATTTACATTAACTGTCATATTATATTACAGAACAGCTGTTTTATTGTTTTAATTTATTTATTTAATACCACGGTATATAGAATACTAACAGTAGGGTTCACAAATGGATGCGCAGTAACTCGTGACATCAACGGTGCCCAGTTTCTCATAAGCTCTATAAGATTCCCATGGAGCCTTATGTAAAAATTGAATAACTTTAAAAATATTTAACTGATTTTAATAAAATTTGAACCACACATGGAAAACATATCTTTAATAATAATATAAAAAGATCTGATTGTTACATCAAATTTTAATAACTTTACTGATTAGGCCTATAAAATATTACTTTCCGATAATCTTTATTCGGTGAAAAATTGTTCACGTCTTCAGTAAAAATTGAATAACTTTAAAAATATTTAACCAATTTTAATAAAATTTTAACCACACATAGGAAACATATCTTTAATAATAATATAAAAAAATCAGATAGTTACAACAAATTTTAATACCTTTACTGATTAGGCCTATAAATA
>JAGFPH010003171.1:102963-113088 GCA_018207615.1 Philaenus spumarius | reverse complement strand
CCTTACCCTTAGGCCTATTGTGCGACATCGGGGATGGGCACTTGTCGTCTGCCTTTGTATTAGAGTTATTGCTGTTTGTCCCAGTGCCATTATGCAAACTTTTTTAATTGAAGAAAAACTTAAAACAAAATATATCATTCGCTGTGTTTTGATCGCGTGATTATTTTTATACCAAATATGAAGTAAATTGGTTGATTTTGGGGAAGGAAAAGTAAATAATTAAATCCTATGTGTTTTCAAATATTTTTTATCATCATGAATACGGAAATAAATTTACATTGAATAATGATGTTGAGTTTTATAAAAACCTCTTACTACTGTACACAATAATCATCACCTTATAGTGGCCTGACATGCTTAACATTGTCGTTAATCAAACAATAACCAAGGCTTTATGTTTTGAATTGAAAACTCATAAAAAATACTTTACTCTTTATTTGGGCATTGGGCATTGAAAATTGACAACAAAATCAACCCAAGTATTATTAAATAAGCGTAAGTCCTTATAAGGGAATATATTAAATTTATATGGCACACCTACGTCATTGAAATAAATAAACTAATATTACTCTATTGACCACATTAGACTAATAACTTAATGAACCAATAAAGTAGCTATTTTTCACAAAACTAGATAGTTCAAAGAAATTTCAAGATTTCCGTTAAATATACTGTATTAGTCAAATTATATTAAATTTATAAATTAAATTAAAGATAAATAATAGACTATCATTAATGATGTACTTGTTTCGCCTGTCCCTAAATAGCCTATTAAAATTTTGTTTAGTGTGCAAGTAGCTAGAAGGAATAGCCTATGTTTAATTTTTATCCGTGCTATGTACTGCAATAAGATGTGTAATTTTATATTTTCGTGTAGCCCATGCTCTGTTTGTCTATAATATTAAGATGTATTTAATTTTAATTGTATTTTATGCTCGATGTATATAGAACAGTTATTTAATAGTTTTACTTAATGTCTACATTTTAATACTGCATTTAATTAACAAAAAAACTGTCAGGCCACTATAATGTGATGATTATTGTGTACAGTAGTAAGTAAGAGGTTTTTATAAAACTGAACATCATTATTCAATGTAAATTTATTTCCGTATTCATGATGATAAAAAATATTTGAAAACACATAGGATTTAACTATTTACTTTGCCTTCCCCAAAATCAACCGATTTCCTTCATATTTGGTATAAAAATAATCACGCGATCAAAACACAGCGAATGATATATTTTGTTTTAAGTTCTTCTTTCAATTAAAAAAGTTTGCATAATGACACTGGGACAAACAGCAATAACTCTAATACAAAGGCAGTCGACAAGTGCCCATCCCCGATGTCGCACAATAGGCCTAAGGGTAAGGGTTTTATTACGGTCATTTGGTTTTGCCTCACGCTGAGGTGAAATGAACTATAATTGAGGATTCTGATGACTAGTCCCATGATTTATGTTAATTTTACTATTTCATTATGTTTTGCTTTAAAACAAAAATCTTTTCTGAATTTACTATCTGAACATTTTGGCCTCAATGGGGATCGAACTAAGCATCTTGAGCACATGAACCTCAGTTTCATTACACTAACTGTAGACTATAAGAAATAGCAAAACTACTTTTAGTATTCCATTGTTTCCATAAAAAGCACATGGTTTCTTTGTTCGCTTCAGAGTTGAAGTGGGATTAAAATCATAAACCTTGATTTTTGGACAAGAATTAAACTTAAATGATTCTATCAAAAAGTAACAACCTTAAACTAAAGAAATGAATTAAACCGTAATACAATAGAATGGTTTTACAATGTTTAGATTACACACAGCTACAATGCAGTAAATATAGGTTATACTGCTATAACTAATCATAATGCAATAGCCATGTCTAGAAATGGATGTCTTACACACTTGCAGGTAAGTAAACTCCGCACTCATAGTGTCACAATAAGTCTGGTTTAAATAGTCTACAGCTTCTGAAAGAGTTCCTCTAGCTTGCGAACAATGTAAAATTCCTTCAAAGTTAAAATTATCTTCATTTTTCAACCCGTATCTGTTGGGTAATAGTTCAGGCACATTTCTGAAACAAAATACACGATACACATTACTGTTTACATATCAAAATTTAATTTCCCGCAAAACTAGCTATTAAATACTGTATAGTTATAATAATTATTCTTTTAAATTATTTAAATTAAACAATAGACAAAATACTTTAACCTTTTGCTGGTTTTAATACGACAATTTAGCAAGATTGTTATTGGATTAAGTAACGAGTCTTGCACCGGAGTTTTGTACAAAAAAAGGAGATAAAATGGAAAATTTAAAGAACAAAGATTTACAACGTGAAATTGAAAATGATACCTCTGAAGAAAATGTTCACAAGTTATCTAATTTTGTCATATTGAACACATTTCACTCAACAACATAAGATTATATCTGCACTCACACTGTGCTTTTAGTAAATATAGAGACCTCCGCCCCTTGCTCGCTTCGATCGCTAACCCCCGCGGTGACTCGCATCGAAGCAAATGCAAACAGGTTATTTTATATAAATAGGCCCTTCTATTAAATTCTAATATATCTTATTTATTTTTAATTAGGATATAATATAGTTATTTCCTATTTTTCAATTCATTAATTTATTAAGGGTTTATTCTCTAGCTTTAAGGAAAGTATAACAATCAATATTTTTTGCAGGGGTTGTTACTACATTTTTACCCTTTAGCAGCACGCAACAAAATGCAAATCTAGTTTAATTTTTTTTATGTATCTTGTAAGAAATAATTGTACAAAATTTCAACTCTCTAGCTTTAAGGAATTTATAACAATTAATATTTTTTATTGTTTCAGGGAATGTTACCACATTTTCACCCCTTAGCAGCACATGAAAAAATGCAAATCTAGTTCAATCAATGTGTACACCTTTGGGGGTGCAAGATTTTGAGCTATAAGAAGATAAAAGACAATAATGCCTTTTAAGTGATATATCAGAACAAAAAAAGATAAATAGGTTCGTTCAAATCTGTTTCTTTAAGTGATACTTAACGTTTTACTAACTTCAGAACATGTATTTCATAAATTAGCCTAGGGAATATTATGCAATTCAGGTTGAACAGAGTCCTGCAGATGGTTTAGGTACCACATTATCTGTACTATTAGAATCTCAAATACTAGTTAGGTACTTTCTTTAATTAATAACTATGTAGTTTCTGAGATCTGTATTAATGAGAGGGAGAAAATTATGGGTATCTAAGCTCCTGATATATGTTTAATGATAAACTTACTTTTTTTCACTGATATCCACTGGATTGACATTCGCAACTTTATGTCCATGTTCTCTGTAGGCAGTTACTAACTGATATAATTTACTTTCTTGTACTCTAGCTGCTATTTCATTATCATTTGCTGCAAATAAAAAGTACATTACAACTAAATACACATAATAAAAATTTTCATAGATAGCCAATCCATATTTGCTATAAATATATGATTATTTATGCTTAAACCAAATATATGCTCTTATGGGCAAACACATATCTCAAGTAAAATTAATTGTTATATATTTAATGTAATGAAATTTATTTTTTAATACATTATATTTATTTAAATTAAGTGTTTGAAGAATAGGCAATCTATTTAAATATTATTGGATCTTATACCATTGATAAGATATTTCTACACAGATGACTATAACTGAAATTAGAAAAGTGTAACACGTCTGAGTGAATTTTATCCAGTATTGCTAAGTTGAAAGGCTACTACACAGAAAGAAGGTGATTTCCCTTTATAGTGTTGTTGTTAATTTACGAATATTGATGTTAACATCTTTTACCATGGCAGTGTTAAGTATATGACATTTTCTTTCTGATTATACTTAGTTTAGGCAGTTTTACTGCCTTGTGGTAAATACAAATACTTTTTTAAACAAACAACTTAAAACTATAATTATTACACTTCACTGATTTGAATAAAAATCCCAAACCACAAAACAATAATTACACCTGTTATTAGCAAAATGATTGATATTGAAAAAGAATTGTTTGAAACTATTACTAAGCATTGTTTAAAAGAATCCTTAAATCAGTTGTTTTGGATTTGCCTAATTGATTTAATCATTACATTTTCCCCTCATAAGTACAAACAATTTAGTGTTGCAAATACTACTTGAATACACTTGTTTTCATTGTCTGCTTGAATGATGGGTTTGGGTTTTGTAGTAATCTATCTAGTCATCTTGAAATGGTGCTTCTGTAGAGTGAATTACATCATTTCATTTTGTAGTTGTTCTTCTTGCAACTGGTAATATTTTCTCCTTGAAGTTTCACTAAAATTTGAATTAGGTCTGTTAAATGACTTTTCTTCTATCAAACTTTTGTTTCCTCTTGAAAGTAGGACTAATTGATGAGACCAATGAACACATATGCAGGATTAGTTTCGATTAAATTTTGTAGCACTTAGAAGTAATATCAATGAATACTTAAACATTTAAGTATTCATTGGTAATATTGTTTTGATTTTCGTTTTTGTGCATTTTAACCAAGTAATGTATTATAATGTCATATTTTAATTTATTTTTGTTTTGTTTATTTTCTTGTCAAAGTGAGATTTATTTTTCTTTCTCAATCTAAATCATGTTTGTTTGTCTCTTTAATATAACAAAAGGGATGAAAAATAAAAATAAATATTTTTTTAATAAATAAAAAATAATAAAATTATTGATTTAACTATACAGGTATTTGTGTCACTTCGTTATTTATGAGTCACTTTATGAACTAAAAATAAATAAACTAATGAATAAAGTATAGGCTACTATGTAAGACAACATTGTTCTCAATTTTCCATGTATAATTAATATCTACACTCCAATCTATCATGAAAACTGTAACCCGATTTTATTTCATTGCACGCTTTTCAGAAATGTCTTAAAACAACCAAGTTTTAGTAAAAACAGGCATAAAAGTAGAAATTCTTTTGTTTGGTACTAAACAAATTTCAGGATCCCCCCCCCCCCCCCCCCCCCCGGTAGATTTGAACCCCCAAGGTAATAATTCACCAGCCGCCACTGCTCTAGGTACTAGGTACTATTAGCCAAATGGGTAATGAAGTGTCGTTTGATGAAGTTGAGAAGGCTAAAGATCCACTTATAGGGTAAGCATTTGTTATATTTTTGAAGTGAAAACTTCTTTAGGCACGTTGTGCACCCCGTAAGAAAGCATTTGCGGGTGAGGAAAAAAGTATGAAATCGCGACACCGCCACCGCCACTGCGAGTATATATATATACTGTGGTATATACATTTGCGGGAGAGGAAAAATGTATGAGATCGCGACACCGCCACCGCCACCGAGAGTATATGTATTAAATATTATATTTATTGGTTATTTTTAACTACTAATTGTATTGAAACAATTTGAACAAGATTATGCCTACTTAAGTTTTAAGTGATATTTTTAGCTGTCGTACCAGGCTTAGTTCAAGTAACTAAGTAAAACTTTTTATAGCTGTCGTGCCCGGCTTCGTTAATGTAAATAAGCAAAATTTATTACAGCTGTCGTACCCGGCTTTGGTCATGTTAAAAAGGAACAGATGTTTATATTTGTCATACCAATTTTTTTATAACTGTTGTACCCGTCTTCGGCCAGGCAAATAAGGAAAATTATTACAGCAATCGTACCAGACTTCAGTCATGTAAATAAGGAACAGATGTTTATATTTCCATACCAAATTTTTTATTGCTGTTGTGCTCATCTTTGTTCAGGTAAATAAGGAAAACTTGTTACAGCTGTCATACATGGCATATTTCATGTGTTATAGCTGTTGTACCCGTCTTCGGTAAGGTAAATAAGGAAAACTTATTACAGCTGTCGTACCCGGCTTCGGTCATGTAAAAAAGGAACAGATGTTTATATTTGTCATACCAATTATTTATAGCTGTTGTATTTGTCTTTGGTCAGGTAAATAAGGAAAACTTATTACAGCTGTCGTACCCGACTTCGGTCATGTAAATAAGGAACAGATGTTTATATTTGTCATACCAAAGTTTTTATTGCTGTTGTACCCGTCTTTGGTCAGGTAAATGAAGGAAACTCGTTATAGCTGTTGTAACCGGCATCGTTCATGTAAATAAGTCAAAAATTGCATAGATGTCGTAAAAGACTTAGTTCCGGTAAGTAAGTGAAACTTTTTTATAGCTGTTTCCGTCGCTTCTCCACAATTATTTAAGGCTCCATCACATCTTCGCAAATATTTAAGGCTTTATCTTATCTCCACAATTATATTAAGACTCCGTCGCATCTTCGCAATTATTTAAGATCCTATTACAACATTAATACATTGATTAAAAATACTTCTTAATAACTCAAAAATAAAGTTAACTATATGAAGCTAAAGTGTTTTCACTTCTGACGGCAATCCCACGACAGTCTGTTTTTTGTTTTGTTTTTTTTTTAACTGTCTTTTCCAAATAATTTTATTACTGTTCATGTTGGAAAATTCCTACTTCCTGGCCTGTTAAATTATTATAAAACTTTTTGTTTACTGGCCTTCAAAACAGTCGCTTATTGCGTTGTGTGTTTTTTAAATGTGAACTACATGTATCGTGACGTGAGAGTTTTCTTGTCTTCGACAATGACACTGTGATGTCGAAACCTTGGTCAGATGTATCTGAGCAATAAGCCAATGTTTTGAAGATCAGTAAACAAAAAGTTTTATAATTTTATTATATCTCTCAACTTTACTTTGTGGATTGTATGGGGTAATGTGGCTTATACCAGGCGAATATAGGAAATGACTTCCTGAAATAAGAGGTATGTCCATTGGTCAGAATGTCTATAGGCTATGGTGGCATACAAAACATTGCAAAAGTTTGCAAAATCTGTAGGTAACAGAACTCATGCCAAGACAAAGCAATCCAAAAGATAAACTAGAATATTTCCCTACTATGGTTAGTAAGTAGCGTCTATTTCCTGTTCTATATTAAAAAGGTCAATTGCAATCTAGATTTAGTTGGTTAAAACAACAATGGCTTTTAGTAAATTTATAGAATTATTTTACTTTGGGACTCACCAAGCAGGCTGATGTTTGTCTTTGAATTTTCTCAAAAGAAAATTTACACTTTGGATCTACAAAACTTTTGAATTATTCATGGATGATAAAGAGATTATACAAATAATTTATCTATTATGTCAGTTGATTTGCAAACTGGAGAAAAAATATTTGGTGGCAGTTTTACCTTTTCGTGGCATACAAAGTCAAAACTGAAACATGAGGGTATTCCAATCACTATCTCATAATCTTGTCATTCTTTATTTTATCAAATGTTTGATGTTAAATATATAAATATAAAAGAGGCCAAATCTAATAACTAGGCTAATTCTAATTTAAAAGTCAATTTAGTAAAGACTATTCCAAATCAAATTTTTTATTTTCAGAAAAATGATACAGTATCTTTAAATAAATGTGTTTGCCTTCCATTTTACTCTATTTGAGATTAAAAAAATGTACACCAACAGTATAATTACACTCAATACATAATACATTTTGTATAAGTTTCAAAGTTTTGTTTGACACTTTTTAGAACTAATCCTAAAGTAAATAAAACCAATTTACTTCTTGATGAGAATGAATAAAGTTTTAAGTTGAAAGATTATCACAAAAATAACCAAACAGGGTAAGATGTGATTAGGCCTATAGTATGAACATTTGCATTTTTTAAATTTGCACTAAATTTAATCCAGTACTTAAATTACATCAATTTAAGATTATATAAATGTAACTTCTGAATCTGTATTCCATCCTTATCTTATCTCTGTGTGATTAGCATTAGCAAAATTTAAAACATATATTTTACTATGCTATTATATAAATTTGATACAAAGCTATTAATATAGGTAGGTACGGTACTGAAAATATTTAAGAGATGCTCTCAAATACCTACCAGTAGTCTATTGTTTTTATCTTGCCCAATTTTCTAATATTACTTTATTTGAAATTAAGTTTATTTGAAACTAGGGGCTCTGCCCCTGGACGCTTCGCGTCCCAACCCCGCCTCGGCCTTCGGCCTCAGATGGCTGCTTCGCTTCGCTCGCAGTTGGAAAATTCGCTAAAAGAATCTTGTTAATCTTTGGCTCGTTTGTACATAGGTGACCGAGCACAAATCAACTGTTTTATTTGGCAGCTGACTCAAACTCATTAAACATTATCTCAATAAGATTAACATGGGCAATTTGAAGGATTGTTTGCCGGAGCTCCTTCTTAGGTTAATAGCGGCTAAAGGGATGATTGGATCTTGAATCTGACGGAAAATCTCTTCTTTGAAATTTAATTTTCTACAACTTTTGTATTTAACATTTTTGCTATCTCTTACCGTTTTCTTACTACATGCGCTCAAAGTGAGAAATTGAAGAAATTGAAAAAATCTTTCCCACCCAAAAGGTGCTTCCAAAATTTAAAAATGTTAAATTTTGGCAATTTCCCCAAAGGTTTCTCGTCGAGAGCTTTAATTCAAGTATGAGGTCGAGGGGGGTACGATTACGGGAAGTGCCTAATAATTAATGTCAGTGAATCAGTGAAACCGGCTAGCTTTAAAAACGTTGGGCGGAGCTTCCCTTCTCGGATGAATAGTGGCTAAATGGATGATTGGATCTTAAATCTGATGAAAAATCGCTAGTCTGAAATTAAATTTTCTACAACTTTTGTATTTAACAATTTTTGCTATCTCTTGCCGTTTTCTTAAAAAACGCGCTCAAAGTGAAAACATGAAAAAATTTTAAAAATTGAAAAAAAGTTTCCCGCCCAAAAGGTGCTTCCAAAATTAAAAAATGTAAAATTCTGGCAATTTCCCCAAGAGTTTCTCGTCGAGAGCTTTAATTTAAGTATGAGGTCGAGGGGGGTACGATTACGGGAAGTGCCAAATAATTAATGTCAACGAATCAGTGTTACCGTCTAGCTTTATATAAGTAGATAAATCATTTTCTTACATTTTCTGAGAAGCATGGGAGGATGAAGTGGGGCAGCAATGTGGGGGAATGGGCAATAGCCTACCACACTGTTGTTTAGAAAATTAATAATAAAAAACATTATTTTTGAATGCGTATTGAAAAAAGGCGGCTATTAGTCGAGCTTGGAGGGGAGCATCTAGGCCTGAGCTTAAGTTAACTTGTTTCACATGACTTACTGTCCGCACGCCAAGGTAGCCAGAGTCTATCGTGTTGTAACTTGAAATCAACTGACAGTTGTTTGTGTTTGTATATGATGCAGTATTTTAATTGAAATTTTTTCAAATAAGCATGTAGTTTGCTGGTTTAAGTGTGCTTGCCAGTTTTTAAAGTTACAAGTGTACTCTTTATAAATAACTGGTTATTACCATGGCATTCCAGAAAATGCATAGAACATAAATGTCGTGTTTTAGTCAACTTAAAAGTGAGACCTCCACCTTAGAACCAGACTCGAATGTTCTGGTGCCTTCAGAAAGTTTTTCAGAGAGTGAACCACGTAGACATACCTCAAAAGTGTATACTGACACCAACCTATCTATGGAAGTCACACATGACCAGCCTAATGTAAGTAAAAGCAATTTTTATCTACGTGCGCTGACAACAATATTGAATTAAACGTTTAACCTGACAGTAATATAGACCCAACAAAATGGCCCTCTTTATGGAGTAGGGAAATATGAGTTTGAAAGAAAGATCAGTTTCCTTGGCTCAATTGCCAAAATGAATGAGATACAGTATGTATTAATGAAGTTCTCTACCTTGGTGCTTGCAAAAGAATGGTGTTCTCTTGTGGTCAAGGAAAAATTAGAAGCGATTGAAAGCGTTTGTGATAAGATCAACTCATCTCACCTGGAATCGACTACAAAAATGTTTAAGTCAGCATATTACCAGATGAAAAATGATAGACCATTTTTGGACCATTTTGAGCTCTTGGACCTTCCAAAGCTAAATGGTGTGGATATAGGTGTTGGATTGCATTCAAGATTTAGTGCCACAAAAATTATAAGTCAAGTTTCAGACGAAATGAAAAGAAGAATAATTCAACAGGTTTTATACAATTCTGGAATAATTTAAATCATAATATAAAAATTTACAAGTTTGAGAGCTAAATCTACTTTGATTATTTAGATGAA
>JAGFPH010003171.1:46656-102863 GCA_018207615.1 Philaenus spumarius | reverse complement strand
CCAAAAACTCCAGTTTTGCTGTGGTATCCAGATGTTGCTAAAATCTTTTTTTGTAAATGACACTTTTTGCACACATTTTGGATAGACTTTGCCAAATATAACATTTTAGTTATCCCTAGATATCCATTAAAGAATAAACAAATTAATTAGACTAGTATAATATTTTTATTTAATTAATGAGAATTGGGCCTAGGCCTACTTTAAATGGGATAAAATCGAATACTAATGAGACTTCTCTTTTATAAACTAACTTACATCCTTACATCAGTGTTTGAAGAGAAATCTTATCATTCAACTTCTGATAGTAGTTGACCTATCTTATCGAAGAAAAGTTACTTTTGTCGATAGATTAAATGAAATGAATACGTTAAAAGTTAATTAAAAGATCTTCAAATCGTACTTGAAAAACAAAAACAAACTATGGACAATAATAAGAAGAGTTCCTTCCTTATCTATTTATTCTTTATGACGTTTTTGTTTTTTCAAATCATAGACTAATAATTTGCACCACCTAAGAAAGTTTGATATGACAGATCAGTAACTTTCCCTCACTGGCGCTGCGGGTCACATGCCAATGAACTACTGTTGATAATCAATTATTTGCTACATTAGAGCTAACGTAACATACTTTGGTTTATTCTATACATTCCAATAACTGATTACAGTATATTGTTTGATTCACATAAATGTTGAAACTGTAATAATTTTCAGCTTTTTACGAGTATGTCAATATTTTTTGTCAAGGATTTGCTGCGCTACCAATAGAGTTGTACATATTGTTTAGAAACTATTACAACAAGTTTAATACTGACTAAACATAGAACTTGTAACGAAAAGTGTTTCTTCTCTGGGCGTGATGTACAGGCAAATATACGGTACGCAAAGATCAGAAATTGAAACTAATAGACTCGAATGTACCTCGAACTGGGATTTAAAACTTTTGCTTTCGTTTTTAAGTTATGAGCTAACAATTTGATTTTTAAACCTCTAAGTAATCCCGTCCCCTATTTTGAGCCTTAAGTAAGAAGAATAGTGTGAACATAGATTCTAATATCACTTGAATACATTATTTAAGGGTCTGCTCCAGTAAACGAGAAATCCACCGGAACGCAAACGCCTCTCACTATATCCCTATCTAAACAGTGCAATTTCTTGCGCTGACATTGCCTCATTTCATACCATTTTATAAGTCTATCTTTTGTAATTGAGTGTTGAAAAAAAAAACTGAATATTCTTTATAAAATTTCGGATCCTTCTTGCAAATTATTTTTCGTTATTAATTTCTTATTGTGTTAGGAAAAAAATTCAAACTTTGTACTTACAAAATGTCAGTTACTTGACAAATGAAAGAAATTTTTAAAAATGTAAATTGCAAGAAGGATGCGTATTGTGACTGTGCTTAAAATGAGACCTTGCAAACAATTTTATGATAAAAAGTAAACGAAATAAATGGTATGAAATTTAACATTGCTCTTATGGGATAAAAATCCATTTTATTTTTACTGGAGCAGACCCTTAATGTAAGTTTTGGTCTTTAACTTCTCTGTGAAAAAAGAATATTTATTATTTTTTATTAATATTCCTCAATCTAAAAATTTCACCTTCTCAGTCTTCTTGCAAGACCAATACTCTTGATGCTTATTACTAGATACTGTAGATTTGATTTCAGAAAAAGAATATATCGTGACCTATTTAAATTTTCAATACACAACAGTATAATTAATCTATAAATTGCGAATATTTAAAATTGATAGATCAGAATATAGTTAAATAGAATATGGCTACATCAGGAAGTAATGCGAAAAGGATTAAAAGAGAGAGCATCAGAACGCAGTTACCTTGTATTATTACCTCTGGCAGTTAAAGAGTGAAATCAAACAATGGCGAACCTTAGTGGACTACTGCCAAGTGACGACGAACACGTCCATTTCAAAACCTTTAAATTTTTGCGCCGCTTTCTCTAAGTGTAAAGTGTAAGTAAAGTCTAGTGTTTGGGTACAAATAAAACAAATAAGATTAAACAGTTCTTAGAAAACTTATACCATGTCTGGTAATTTATAAGAGAGAAAGAATGTAGGTGAGAAGTTGAAAAAATAAATAGCAAAGACGAAGAGACAAAGATGAAGATTACGCAAAAGAGAAATAAAACACATCAAACAATGTTAGGAGTGTTAGTTAAATTTACTTTATGAAGGTAATTTTCTTATATTTTCACTAGGTAAATTATTTGTTATCAATTTTAACACATTTATTTTATCGCATTAACACTATCGCTGCCACAACCTCCCAATCGGGTGTGTTTTGATCCAATTTATAAGTTACTAGGGGAAACCCCTGCGTGCTCTGCACGCCAACCCCCAACGGAACGTTCTAAAACATATGTTATGTTTTATTTATAATAAAGGTGTAGGATTAATAATAACCTCAAAACTAAGATGGTAAATAATGTTAAATGTTCAAATCAAATTAGTTCTTATATTTTAGAACACCAGTTATAATAATGGTTAAAAGGTCTACACTTTAAAACCCTAACCTAAAAGCTAGAAATACAAAAATAATTGCTTAAAATTTTGAAATAAGCTGTTAATTGAAATATTGGAGCGAACGACAGCTATATTATCTGTTATTTTATTCAATCGGTTGCTGTGGTAATAAATGTAAATACAGTACATGTGTTGGTTTATCATTCTATTCCTAACCTAAGAATTTTTTCCGACTAAATTTACAAATATTGAAATAAAAAAAAGGTTTTTATCGAAATGAATTATAGCCGATGTTACTCGGGGATAGTGTAGTTTTTTATTAGTAAAACTATTTTTCAATCGGTTCAGTACTGCCAGAGATTACCTTATTATGAACAAGTGCCTTAAAAATGTCAGTTATGCAAAATGTAAACATACTAACTACTGGTGTAAGATGGCGTACACAGCTGTATTCTTTTACGGTCGCCTTTAAGGGTCTGCTCCAGTAAATGAGAAATCAACCGGATACGCATCCGCTTCTCACTGTATCCCTATCTAAACAGTGCAATTTCTTGCAGCTGAACGCTTTAACATTGCCTCATTTCATGCCATTTTATAAGTCTATCTTTTGTAATTGAGTGTTGAAAAAAAAAAAACTGAATATTCTTTATAAAATTTCGGATCCGGCTTGCAAATTATTTTTCATTATTAATTTTTTATTGTGTTAGGAAAAAAATTCAAACTTTGTACTTACAAAATGTAAATTACATAAAAAATCAAAAGCATTTAAAAAAATGTAAATTGCAAGACGGAAGCGTATTGTGACTGTGCTTAAAATGAGATCTTGCAAACAATTTTATGATAAAAAGTAAACGAAATGAATGGTTTGAAATTTAACATTGCTTTTATGGCATAAAAATCCAAGATGGCCGCCACTACAGCAGATCCTTAATTTTCTTCTTCTCATAAATTAGGTATTTCTAAAACAGAGTAATTAAAATTAAAATTTTTTTATTAAGTACAATTTAAGTGCATTTCTATTTCCTTTAGATAAATTGCAAGAGTATATAGCCTAGTTATATTCTAAATTGCAATTTCATTCACTTGTTACTTGATACGGAATAAGACTTATGTTTAGATTTTACCAAAATTAGTAGAGAACATTAAAACAAAATATAAAACTCTTGTGACCTGTTACTGATATTTTTCTTTTGAACTCTTGATTTGGTGCGTTAAATTAATTGTTTTTTAAAGACTATGTTTGATTCAAATTTTAATTAAAATATGTATACCAAGTTTAACATTTAGGCTTTCAGATTGAGTCGTACACTAAAAATAATAACTTTTTATACACTAAAAATAACGTGCTTTACGTTAAAGGACGATTTACTGCAGGCTATATAAATAAATATATTGTATTTATAGCGTATTTTTTGGCAATCAAATAGTAGATTTGTTATTAGATTTGGCAGTTACTACTTATTTAAAATAATTCGACCAAGCAGCTGAACCGCTGACGTGAGTTGAGCAAATTTCTATGTTTTAGGGTTTCAACCAATAATTTATGAAATAGGTCTATTGACGACGGTGCTGAATAGCTGCAAAATGGTTCGCACGCCATTTCGCATATTGGGCGTATCTTCAATACACAAAGGATTGCGTTCTTCGCACGCCAACCCCCGTGTTGGGAGTATCTTCAATACACAATGCATTGCGTGCTTCGCACGCCAACCCCACGGTTGAATCCACCACATGGCTTTGAACCGGGTACTTCTATGGTATTTTGGGAGAACCAAGCGAGCTATAAGATCGCGTAAAAAAACAAAATGTGCAGAATAACATCCTACATTTATATATGTAGAAAAAACTAAAAAAAATTCATTCTTGTAGGAAAAATCTAAAAAAAATAGTTACTTCCGGTCAAAAAACGTGCTTCCGATTGTTGGATTGTTTTGGCAAAACAAACTAGTCCGAGCGACGCAAACAACCAACATGTGTACCAAATTTGAACCAAATCGGACTTAAAATGCGGCCGCTAGAGTGCGAACACTTATATACATATATAAATATGATTTTTAATGACACCCCAAAACGTGTTCTGAGGACCATGATCGGTGCTCATTTGCCACACCCGACCTTAGGTCTTGCAAGGGTCACTGCAATAGCTCATTTTTCCTATGGAAATTCGCTAATAAGAAAAGAATGGTAATTTTGATGATTCGACCTTGCGACCTCGGACTATAGACTGCTTCGCTTCGCTAGCACATAGTTTGTATCTAGACCGTCGGAGCTGCTCCCACATTTTATTTTATGGTTTTTATGTTTTGATCAATTTTGGGAAACCAGACTGTCTGTTAGGTCGCGAGTAAAAAAAATGTGCAAAATAATCTCCTATATTTATTTATTTAGATAAAACTCCAAAAAAGTTTCATCCTAGTACGAAACAATTGTATGTAAAACAATTGTTACTTCTGGTCAGAACACGTGCTCCCGGTGATTGGATTTTTCGGCAAACGACCTCGTCCGAGCAACTTAGAAAACCAACGTAATCGGACGTAAAACGCGAACACATAAATACATTTATATATATATATATATATATATATATATATATATATATATATATACAAAAAGGGTTCTGGTGAATATGATCGGTGCTCAATGACCACATTAGGTCTCATTATAAGAGTCATTGCATCTTTCCAGCTAAAATACAAAGGAAACGTATGCGGTGGACAAACATACACAACATGCACAAAATAATATTCCTTGTGTTCTAAAAACATACATCTAAAGGAAACTAAACACTTTTTTACGCTGGATTTCGTACTATAAAATTAGCGTGTGTTTAGCGAAGACAATGTTAGGCCTTTTCACTTTTAGTACAATCATTATCAAATAACGTGAGCCAGATCAAATAACATTACAATAGAAAGTAGTCTATTTGCTTCAATTTATAAAATTTAAAGAAAAATTAACAGAATCGTTACAAACAAAAACTTTTGGAATAGAGTTGTATTACTGTCCAAATTTGATAAGTGTTATCTGATTTTGTTTTGTTTCAAAACTAATTTTTCCTTTCTCACTATACTATAGTATAGAGAAAGTATAGTGATCGCAAACAAATCGATATTTTTGTGGAAATATCCGTTTTGGGACCCCCTGAGTCTAAAAAAGTGGTGTTTACAAAATGTCTGTCTGTATGTATGTAATGTCTGTATGTATACAAAGCTAGAGCGAAAACTATTCTATCGATTTCAAACAAATTTGCACCAGACATGTCAAGTAGGCCTGAATAGATGCACGAAAAACGGTTTTGAAAAATTGAGAAAAACAACCCCCTTTTTGGCAAGCCCCCCCCAAGAAAAAAATCAGTTATTATTTTTTAATAAAAAAACGCCTCTAACAATTTTGATAAAATTTGGCTTATTTGCAGCCTTTAATGTACCCTAACATATGCAAAAAAACAGCATCTTTCTAAAAATTATCGATTAGCTAATAATAATAATAACTGATTTTAGGGGGTTTTTTGGCCATAAAGGGGGTTGTTTTTCAAAATTTTTCAAAACCTTTTTTGTTACATCAATACAGCTCTAATTGACGTGTTTGGTGCAAATTTGTTTGAAATCGATCGAATAGTTTTCTCTCTAGGTAATAATAATAATATGAAGTCACAGTGAATCTGTTTAATAATTTAAATATGTTTGTGAGAAAGTATGTGCCAGTTCCTGGTACTGTTTTTTATATTTGAAATCGTTATTTCTGCTGTTAATTATTTTTGGTTTCAACCTGTAATAAGTGATTGCTATTTGTTAGTCCAGATTTTATTTTCATAAACTGGTTTTTAACTTATTTTTAGTCGACGTTTGTTAATGTATTTTGTGGTCTTATGTTTTTTTTAGGGGCATTGAATAATTCATAATTTATCAGGCGATGACAAAAAACCGGGTTTTCATGTACAAATAAAAGCTGCAGTAAAAATATAAAAAATCTGTTTTGTTTTTGATTAAAAATTAAAATTGTTTTGTTTTTATCATATTTTTTACCAAGTTAAAGTTTTTTTTTAGATATTTAACACGAATTATTTACCTGCAGCCACTTTGAACATACAAGAAACAAATAATTACAAACATGCAGACGTGTAAAACGTTTCATATAATACCTGCGCAACCCAAATCTGAACTCTGATTTATTTATAAAGTTAAAACTTTTTTTATAAATAAATTAAAATTTAAATTTAAAACTAAGTAAGACAAGTTATATTTGAATGGTTCCTGAAGTTTGGCCGAGTAATTTCCAGACACCCAGTGCACTATCATAGATTACTTTTATAAAAGGTCACTTCTAACCCCACCTCCCTACCCCGAACTAAGTGTCTGTGTCCTAATCAACAGTCATTTCAGTGAAAATATCAGAGTATACAATAATCTGTTTGCAGTTGTTTCGCCGCAGTTGTTGGAAAGCAAAGCGGGCAGGGGAGGGGACATGTAGTATGAATTTAATAAAATTACATTAAATACAAAACAAATGGCAGTAACTTTGTTAAATTTGTTAAATATTTTTTTTGGATCAAACTCATTTCTCAAAAACATTTTAATATTCAAAACCATTACAAGATTTGAAAAGTTTGAAAGTGGAGTAATTTGCAATGCAAAGTTCACCAAACGTGGCTTTGTTAAGAGCAGAATTAAGAGAAAAGCTATTTAGAGGCGTACTTCATTGCTTATTCACCCTTGGTGTTTACCCAGTTAATTTGCAACTTCTCCGCCTCACCATAGATATAATATTGTTATAAAGAAACTTCGCAGGTTGCTGTTTGCTCTTCTATTTTAATACGTTGATTTGTTTCCTCTAACCAAAATATAAAAGGAATCATCTGAGTTTTCAATTATTATAATTGACTAGGGGAGACCCCTGCGTGCTCCGCACGCCAACCCCCGGTGCGACCTTCTAAAAACATATGTTTTGTTTTATTTATAATAAAACTGTAGGATTAATAATAACCTCAAAACTAAGATGGTAAATAATGGTAAATGTTCAAATCAAATTATTTCTTATATTTTATAACAACAGTAATAATAAAGGTTAAAAGAACCAGTAAGGCTCAGGTCTACACTTAATCAAAAACCTAACAAAAAAGTTATAAATAATAACCTCAAAACTAAGATGGTAAATAATGTTAAATGTTCAAAACAAATTTGTTCGTAAATTTTATAATTTGAATAAATAATTCATTTCCTCCCTTATACAAATCAATATTTACTTCCACAAAGCAGCTGTATTAGTTTCTTATTATAAACAGCTGTTTTGTATTAAAATGTTTTTATAACCTTCTGAATACTGTAATCATCGTTATTTACATCCACGAAATCAGCTGGATTAGTTTGTTTCTTATTATAAACAGCTGTTTTGTATAGAAATGGTTTTTAAATATTTTCCATGTTAATCTTATGGAGAAAACCCGACCTTTGAGATTAGCTCACGCCATTAAGGATAAGAATTTTTGACATCTTAAACCTTATTGCAAAACTACGAAATGAGACAATTTTTTGAAACCTCAAACATTAAAATTGGTCCAGAAATAAGGGAGGAGTTGTGTTTACAAAAAAACGGCTTCACGTATTATATATAAAGATTTTCCATTTATTAAATTTAGCTTATAGAATATGTTCATATTGTACGTGTATTTGGTAATAACTACGCTGTTTCCTAAAAGAAAGATCACAATCTCTGTCATTTACAAGTACAATAATCTTTTAAACGTTTTCCTAACGTTGCCCTGCTTAGGATGGCTATTTTGATATCTCATTCGTAAAAACACTACAATTTTCATTGTAGATTTGAACAATTTCATTTATACAGGACAGTTTATCATTTCCCCTTGAGAGCGCAGCAACAAAAACCTATGCTAATAGATAGATTATACTAGCAAGTTTCCCGTAGTTGTTGGTTTTACCGCTAGGTAACAGTAATGTGCAAACGTTTCGTTAACAGGCTAGTAAAAAGAGTTTTGTGCTTATAATTTAATAAAACTGTGTCTGTTATAACTGTGAAACGTGAGTTAGTGGTTGCGCAGGTTCTAGGCCAGTTATTGGACATTATTCTAACTGGTGTATAAACTAAAGACTATAAAAATAAACAAATAATGCTTAAATATGTAAGGTTCTGAATATAAATTATTTCATCCATTATGTGGGCGTTGCAATTGAAATGTAATGTTTTAATGTAGATTTCGTAGAAAGTAGTAAGCAGTCGTTGCCACGGTCGATTTCCGGAAACTTTCTACGTAGTTTCTTTTGTTTTTTATGGTCCCTTGACAATGAAACCATAGTCAATTTTATGTAGTTATTTGTATTTAACTTTTATATGAAGATGATAACTGCTTTGATCTAGCATAAATTAATTCCAGACTGATGCATAAAATATAACGATAGAAAATCTATGTTGAGTTTATTAATGGGTTATCGGATAGAAATTGAGAAGGTTTTTAAAAATTACAATATTACTACAACCTTAATATGAAAAATATTGTATCTGTCCAAAATTATTTTAACTCATAAGAGTGATACTAAACAATTGTTAAAAGGGTTTTCTCGATAACACTAAACATAACTGCCTTAGTGGACAAAGTTATGACAAACCTTTTAAATATTTATAAATATAATCGAGCTTGACTAGTGAGAAATATTATTTCTAAAAATAAAAATAAAAACGAGGAACACAATTCTCTCAAAAATAGTTTAACAGTTATAAGTTAGCTGTAGCCCATATACTCGTATCAGTGAAGATGACGACTTTGTCATTAAACGCCTTTGACAGACAATTAAATGTATTTTTGTGAGAATTGCTTTTATCTTTAGAAACTTCTAAATATTATTTAAGAGTTTTATATTGGACAATTTTACTACAACTAATCATTCCTGCTAGTAGTGACCTTAAGGTCACATGACCAAAAATTCAATACTGTCTTAATATATACAATATTGTACCCGTTCAAAGTGTTGTAAAATTTCTAAGTATTACCGAAATATTTTTTCTGAATTGTTTTGCTAACTGAAACGAAAGTGTGGGATTAAAATTTGAAAATTTGATAACTATTTTTGCACAGCATGAAATCCGTTCAAAACTCTTGCAAAAATAAACTTCATCTAAAACTTGTTTTGTATGAAGCCATGTTTGATGTGAGACCAACCCTTACTGCAAGAGGAGACCCAAATAAAGTCTCATAACAAAAGCAATATCGAGTCCGTTCAATATATTAAAAAAAAAAAAATACTTAGCACAAGTGACAAATGTATGTGTTTAATGTTTAGCTTATGGGAGTAAATGAGGGAACCTCGAAATCTACTTGCTCTTGTAGGCCGAAAGGTTTTTTTAAAGTTTTGATTTGACATAGCATAAAACTTGGCCGGGTAAAGTATCTACTTTTGGAGAAATTTCGGGTAAAATCAGATCAACAGTGCACGAGATATAAGCCGGCAGAAAGGCAGACGTTGCATTTTATAGATTATATAAATACAATTCCAGTAGCTAATTTTTTATCTATGTCGGTAGGATCACCAAGCACGCTGCAGCTACAAGTGGTAAAACTGGATCTGCAAGATATTATTGCTACTAAAAACCAAATATAGGGCATTTACTTTTAGACGTAACTGGTTTGGCCTTCCCGTGTTTGCAATTAGGCTAATTATTGTGGATGGCCTTTCGTACTGGCCGCCATCGCATCGTTTGGATTCAAAACATTTTTATTAGTTTAACGCTTTGGATTAAAATTTATAGGTGATTAACTTCTTCATTTAAAACATTAAATCAAAATTAATAAGAATTGGATTATTTAGGTTAACAAAGGAGTATAGTAATAATAATGTCAGGGTACATTTTGAGGTTTAGGCTACAAAGATTAGATCTCAGATGTATACATTTTAGGATATTTATAATAACTTTGAGCATTAACATATGCAAATATATTGTATCGTTTGGAAATAATGGAATACACTTGTTCGTTTTATCTTAAACTATAAGCTTCATAAAAACCATCTATCACATTTGAATATATTTATTATGATTTATTTGTATTTGGCTAACTGAATTGGATATATTTAATAAATACCTTTGATTTGTGTTGAATAGTGCTCGTAGTACTGTTTTTCGTCTCTATTTATTTAAATGATTTCGATCGTTTCGTATTATTCAGGCACTGCCGTTTTGGTTATAATTCATATGAAATGATTGCATTTATTTTATTTAATGTGCGTCAAAAAATTATAAAGCACTTCACAACACATCATATTTAAAAACACACAACACAAACATACGGGTTATCAATATTTTGGAGGCCTGTAGTTGAAAGTATTAAAGTATACAAAATTTGTTTTTTTGTAAAGTGTTTTTAAATTTTTTGACGTGAATAAAATAAAATAAATGCAATCATTAAATTGTAAATAGTTTGTTTTTAAATTGTTTATTTCTAATGTGTATCTAATTAATCAGCCTGTGATTTTTCACGGGGGTTTACTAGTTGGTTTATAAATAACTGTTTATAGCACTTGCATATGGACTGTAAACAATCAAACTATTAGCTGTCATGTTAAATAAACAGATTGTAAATAGATGGCGCTATTTTCATTAGGAACCATATGAAGTATAAAATAAATTTTTTTTTAATCAATTTCTGTATTAGGCTTAAAAATGATTCTTGAATAATTAATTTTGATGAAGAATCAAGGGAGATATCGCTTAGCGACAACAAAACACCTTTGAGAAATAAGATATAAGGATATTTTTCTATTAACAATTCGCAGCTCAGTGGTGTAAACGGGTTCAGTGTTGGTGCAATAATCAGCTGTTTACTATAATCCTATTACTTTAAATGAGAAATTCTTGTATCTTTGTATCTGTCGCGGATCTCGAAAACGGCTCTAACGAATTCAAAGAAATTTTGTATTTAGGTGTAGTTTTGATTTTTAAGTACATCCATATAGTTGTATTTCGTGTAAAAACGCAATTTTTGAGAAAATCTAATTGAAAAGTTGAAAAATTTTAACATAGGGTCTTATGGGTTGCCATGTTGATTACAAAATAACAACGAAAAAGTAAATAAAACGATCAAAACAGCTGTTTATAAACAAGCTAATTTATACTGTTTTAGCACGTTGGAAATAGAGTGGAATAGAACTGAGATTGAGTATTATCCAAAATCAGCTGTTCATTGGATAGTTTTTAATTAGTGTTAAAAAACAAGCTAATTCATACTGTTTTAGCACATTGGAATTAGAATAAATTGGGCCTGATTTAACAATTTATTTTGTCAAAAAAAAGGTAAACTTGGCAAAGATGGATAAATTTTAAAGTCAATTTTTTAATATAGGCCTGGCTCATTTCTGAAACATAGTATTGAGGTTATAATTAATCTTGCAATTACTGTTAATATATTTAAGCCTGGTTTCATAATTTTACAAACCTATGTACAAACGAACCAAAGATTAACGAGATTCTTTAGCGAAGCGAAGCAGCCATCTGAGGCCGAAGGCCGAGGTTGGGTTGCCCCTAGTCCTATTACTTTAAATGAGCAATTCTTGTATCTATATTTGTATCTTTGTATCTGTCGCTGATCTCGAAAATGGCTCTAACGATTTTGATGAAAATTTGCATACAGGGGTTATTGACGTCAGGAATTGACAGGGGAATTTGACGTCTTATGTCTTCAAAAACGCGCATAAAGTCTGAAAAATGCGCATAAAATTTAAAATCTTAACTTCTTTTTATACCACTATTAAAGTCACTTAGAAGGCGAATAGATACAGTTTCTTTTTATACCTCCTTCAAAGTCACTAAATATTCGAATAGATATATTATAGACACAATCCAGATGTTAAAAATAGTGAACGATGCTCGTTAACCCAGGTACAAACGAGCCAAAGATTAGCGTGAGCCTTTAGAGAGTTTTCCAACTGCGAGCGAAGCGAAGCGTCCAGGGGCAGAGCCCCTAGTAACTCTAAACTTCAATGTAAGCTATTTATATTAACAGCTGATTAAATAATTTTGAAACAAACTGTATTTCTTATGTTCTAACTTTTCAATTTTGTTATATATTATAAACGTAATTATTGATTGAGACGTTTAAAACCTTTGAGGTTATGATTAATTCTACACCTTTATCAAACTTAAATTATAAAAAACATGCGCGTCCAACATAGAACCTCCTTCTTTTTTTGAAGTCGTTTAAAAATATAATTGTATGTGTTGAAGTATTTAGTGAATTGGCTTGAGAAGTATGCAGAGTTTACCCTTAGTTGTAATTATCAAATAATAACAATAAAAACATAATTAAATGGATTGTTGAATTTGGAATGGGATGAAGTATTTGCTATGAATAGCAATCTTATCGTTCACCCTCTATATATTCATTCTGCCTGTCTGTCGTCCTAATAATATATGTTTGAGTCCTTATTACATAATATGATTATATTCTTGATCTTTTAGCAAAAATAACCATTCGTTCTCAGCCCAACACAATAATGTCATGGCCCATGTGGGCATTTGTTTCAACATATTTGTACATAAGTTTTATTTAATTACATTAATTTTTAAACTTCGAGGGGGAGCGTTTGAAATATCTACGATATCATTTTTTTTGAATTATTGACCGTACCATATTTACAAAAAAAATAAGAATAAAGAACGAAGCTCAGTCAACATTATAAAAAGTGCATTATAAAACAACCTAAATAAAATGGAAATAAAGTTTCAAGGCACTCTAGATATACAGTATTCGTATGAGTTGCACATACTTCCGTCCTAGGATATTATTATGCTATCTTGATAAGTCGTCAGAAGGTAGGTTATTCCTTTATGGATGACATCAACCTTACGGCTAGAATATCAAAACCAACTTAAAGAAACAAAAGCCCTATTGAGCATGTATCAAATGGATAAGGATAAAAGTCCACAAATATATTTATAGCCTTCTGTAGACTACTGGGTTTCCTAAATAAATTAACTGGGAACAGTTTTAATGTAAATACAATTTTTAAGAGGAGCTTTATCAATAGCTTTTCATACATTTTACAACAGTTTATCTTCAAACTTTAGTAAAACCCAAGACAACTGTATGATACTGATTAGTCCTGGTATTACCCAGTCTTAGCAGCAATCCAGCTAACAGTAACAGTAACAATGGAGGGAATTAATTATTCATTGCTAAGGAAGTAACAGTTCCTAAACACAGAATTACCGAACTAGTAATTATTGTGCCAGTATGAAATAAAAACATACTTTTTTTTACAAAAGTTTAGGTTGTTTAGTTTTACAATAAATTATTTAAGCACCAATGTATTTTTCAAAATTTTATTTGCAGTACCGTACTTTTCGAAATAAACGGGAGACTTCTTTGAGAGAATATCTTGAAAACTATATATATAACATAATTGTACGAAATTTGTTTTAACATCATTCAAATGATACCTTTGACGAGAGTATCCTGTCAAATTTGTTTTTGGGGTGCACAATTATCTCCCCAGTAAAACTTTTGTGTGTCCAGATTGTTGGAATGGATGTGGATTAGCATTTTTTATAACTGTAATTAATTTGATTGTGTTACATTTATTAGTTGTTTTCCTTATAAGGGCAAATTGTTTTCCTTAAAAATATAAGCACCAGTAATACCTCTGGGGCTAATATTTTTCGCAGTACTTTTAGAAATAGAAGAAGAATTAGGTTTTGACCAGCAAGAATATTTTGAAAACAACACATCACAAAGTTTTAGATAAAATATTTTTAATACTGTTAAATAAATTAATTTAAACTATAATCCACAGACCTAACCATACATTTATTTTAACCAAACTTTGGCTCATAAAATGCGAAGTAAAATATTTGTTGTGGTATGATTATTGGATTGTAAAAGCTTTTATCATGCTTAAAACGATGCTACATTTCATTGTGATACATTTATCAGTCCCGACAGGCAGACAAACGATCAAACGGGTTTAAATCAAATAATGCCTTTTAAGGTACGATATCATAAAAACAACGAAGTTGTAGCAAATTTATCCTCTCGTAAAAATGTAATGAACGCAAACCAAACAATTTTACTATTCCTGTACAGTTCAGTGTAAATTGTCCGGTACAAGGCTAACCACAAGCTGACCTCATGCAAAATTACAAGAATTAATCCATTTTGTTTGGGTTGCATAAAACTGAATCAGTATCGTGAGACAAATCTTCCGAGAAAATTGCAAAGCATTTGCGAAGTATTTCCTGCTATCGAATATTTGCGAAGTTGTTTAAAGATTTGCTGAATTTTAGATTTTTTTGCAGAAAACTTTCTAAAAAACAGTCGAGTAAGCCGGTGCAAGTTATAGGCTGAAAGGTCTTTCACTCGAATATCTTTAATGCATAACGCCTTTAGTATTTTCTAGTTAGATGAATAAAATTAGGAGTAGAGAAACCAAAACCTCTGAATGGTTCCTAATGCCAAATTGAATTGAATCTAGCAAATCACAGATAACAGCGAAGTTGAAAAATAGTGACTTTAGATTGACAGATTGTGTGTTCAGAATCTGATTTCAAATGTTCTTTTAAAGGATTAAGTGTGACCACAGTCGGTACTTGGTGAAAATCCATAATAAGGTAAAAATAAAACTTAAACAAAATTTCACAAAAAACAATATAACTTTTACAGTTGTCTGATGATGCAGGAAAACAGCTATAACAATTAATTATATTGTTGTTTTTGTTTATTTTTATCTTCTTTTAAACGAATTGCCCTCAGAATAAAATCATACGAGAATTTCAGAAGATAAATTTCAAGGGCTTCTTCGAAAGTAAAATACGCCATACAATAGTAGAACACAAAAATATCGGCCTCTGGTTGAATGTAACCCTATAAAGTTTACCGGTCCAGACATTTCGACCCGCTTTCAACAAATGAGTCAAAGTGATAAAGTTTCAGTTGCTTTTATTTTTACCGCTGTATTTTATTTGAAATACTGTTAATATCTTATTTGATTTTTTAGTTGATCCTCAAAAATCGAATTTTGTGACCTACGTGTAATGCAAGATGTATAAACAAAATTAAATTTACATACGGTGGAAAATTTAACTGAGAGTTTTGGTTAGTCTGAAAGAGTTTGGGCAACCTTTTTTCCGTCCATCCACTGCACAAATAGAACAACATAGTTTTAACATACAAAGTAGTATTTAAGGGTCTGCTGTAGTGGCGGCCATGTTGGATTTTTATCCCATAAGAGCAATGTTAAATTTCAAACCATTTATTTCGTTTACTTTTTATCATAAAATTGTTTGCAAGGTCTCATTTTAAGCACAGTCACAATACGCATCCGTCTTGCAATTCACATTTTTTTAAATGCTTTTTATTTGTTATGTAATTGACATTTTGTAAGTACAAAGTTTGAATTTTTTCCTAACACAATAAAAAATTAATAATGAAAAATAATTTGCAAGCCGGATCCGAAATTTAAAAAAGAATATTCAGTTTTTTTTTCAACATTCAATTACAAAAGATAGACTTATAAAATGGTTTGAAATGAGGCAATGTCAAAGCGTTCAGCTGCAAGAAATTGCACTGTTTAGATAGGGATACAGTGAGAAGCAATAATTGCGTTTCCGGTTGTTTTCTCGTTTACTGGAGCAGACCCTTAAGTCGCGTATACACTTAACAAAACGAGTTCCTAACAAGGCTTCTCAAATTCTCTGGACAATTTTAAACGCATCGTTATTAGCTATTTTAGCAGCACGATATTATCAAAAACTATGCTATCTACAATTTGTCGGTAAAAATTAAATAACGTTAGCAACAGCTATGTTACTAACAATGTTAGAGTGCTTTAAGCTTATTACTAGCAATGATGTTACGTAAGTCGAACAGTCGTATCGGCGATTCTAATAGTTTGTGTTTTTGACAAAACAATGGTTAGCAAACTACATTGAAACAATGAACAAGAAATTAAATTAGGAGAAAACGAAGCTTTTTGATGCTTCTCAAGCGTAAAATGTAAAGACAGAAACAAAAATCTATCCATAGACAATAATTTGCTGTGGATGTTGAAGTTATTAGATTTTGTAGCAACGATGAAATAGGCGGTTACTGCCCGATATTTTCCTCACAACAGAAAGTCACCTGATCCTCAGAATGTTATCATCATTTTGTAGGTTAATTTGAAAATTGTTACTGATATTTTTGCTATAAACAAGATTTTATATCACAATTTTATTTGCTGTCTTTTGTAAATTACTATTGTTCATGTTCAAGAAATGCAAGAGAAAACATTTTATTGATGGCTTGGCGAAACCTAATTGCACTTGGACCTTCCCACTTCAACATTACACAGTTGTTACAGTCCTTTGTCTGTTAACTTTACAGGTAACAAAATCTCCTACATACATGCCACGCCCAAAAATAAGAATTGATATATATAACTGAATTAATTTGCCAATATGCCGTAACTGTTGCATCACAATCGGAACAGGTTTTACAAAGTTCCGCTGTTACATCAGTGGAGTATTCCGCTCGAGATTTATTTACCTCAACAAGTCAAAAAGATCACTTAATGGACGTCGCTTTTAGTCTCAGTTATTCGCAAACAGGTTACCCCTTCCTTGTGTTACATAAGATTTTGACTGTGAATCTGTCACTTCAAGAACTAGGTCAAAGTGTACGATAACCCCAGGGCACGCCCATATTGAATACACTCTGGGCGCTGGCAGTGGCCCAAATTGTGATTCGCCTGATCAGACATCATGTTTCCGCGGTACAAGTCATTATATAAATGTTAATAGTATAAAGCTATCGCCTCTGTCCATCTAAACAATGCATTGGACTATGGACGGAATAATTGAACGACTGCCAAAAATGTTCATTGTCTTCGTGGTAGTGTTAAGAAATATTTTTGCAAATGTTAGAGATATTAGAGCAATAACATGTTATTTCTAGTAACGATTACGTGTAGTTTAAGGTTCTATAACTAAAAGAATTCTAAGAGTTTTGACATTTTAAAATATACATTAACTTTGTAAGGAATTAAGAGAACATTTTTGTTTCGTCGGACCATTTTTTTAAAAGAATTGCAGATTAAATAAGAATCAAGTCTTCTAAGACGAAGATAGTATAATCTTTACTAAGAACAAACAAAGAGATTCAAAACTCAAAAAGCGCAAAACTCAAAAAGCTCAAAAGTTAAATTATATTTTGATTACAAAATGATTAGATCTGTATCTTAAAGATTGTAGAGATTAATGGCTTTCTTCTGAATTTAAACCTAATAAAAGGACACACCTTACATTTGTGTGATAAAATGCAATCATGCATCTTCAGAAACTGTTTTTATAATATGTTTTAAAGATTATATGAAACCATCTTCTGGTCTAAGAAACATTTGTTTACTACATTTTTTGTTCACAATATGGCAAAAATGCATGTTTAGGACTTTCAGATTAGCAAATGGGAATGAACAATCATTGAAGGGCAGTGACATTTAATTGATTTACTATATTTAGGTGACTTTGAGATCCTGACTTTTTGCTTAATTTGGATAATACGCGATCTTGCAGAGTCACATTTACTTTGGGTTTTTTATATAATGCATTCACATTGATAAAATTATATCATAACTGTAGTTAATAACAGGCGTTGCATTGTGGCGACTAATAAGTACATAATATTTGCCACACTGATTTTATTGTGTACAATAATTGAATTTAATAATTACATAATCTAATATAGTTGATGTGAGTCCTGTCATTAAATAATTTAAAATTTAAAAAGAGTACTCTTAATTCGTAATACTAAAATTGAAATCGTCAATGGTGGGATTTATGCCAGTAGTTAATGGAATTCTAGTAACTTGTTTCCTAATTGCTAGGCTATGTTTTACAAATAGTTGTCATAATTGTAAAACAGGCGGTAACCAGAGAGTACAGAGTTAATATAGAGTGGCTTTCCCTATACTGAATGCATGCGGGGCAGTGAAGCCAAAAGGGTCCGCCATTAGCGGCCAAAACTCGGGAAGACCGCTGCTCTTGACTCGCGCGAGCAATCGACACCGCTTAACATATCAAGTCATTTATATAAAAATCGTTCAAAAATTATGAAACTTCACAGTTAGAAGGACTAAACCTTGCTGAAGGCAACAGTTTGCTTTAAACGGACAAAGCTTAACACTGTCGAATGAGAATAATGTTTTTCTGAAACATAAATTTAATTAAAAAACAAACAAACATTAAATTTTCGACGTACGAGGAAAACTTTTTTGGTAAAGGAAAAATTATCTGCTGATTATGTTGCCAAAGAGTTTATTGTTTCATATCTGAAATCCATTTTCACCTACCGTTAGTACTTACCTAGTAATCGTCTATTATTTAATTAAAGCGTTTGTAATGTCGTGCTTTAGCTGGCACTTCGCGCACTTAAGCTTACTATTATTGCATAGAGTGATTTTGATAGTTAACTATATATATATGTTATGTAGAGGTTTTTATTATTTTTGAAAATAATTTTGTTAATTTATAATTTTTGATAACTACGAGTTCACGGCAGTGAGTGAACCGGACTGCGCGCGGCACTGGCCAAGTTCAAAGGAATAGCCGCCATCTTGAGCATCCAATCGGCTTCACCGGCGAGACCCCAGTGTCCACTCTATATAACTCTGTACTCTCTGGTGGTAACTAGTGGTATAATAAGGGTCGGCTCTAGCTGTCGGCCATGTTGGCTGACACTCCATAAACCAATGTTAAATTAAAATCCAAATTTTTCCTTTATTTCTGATCGGAAAATTATAAACGATACCGTATGTCATTTTAAAGCTATAGTCAATATGCAGGCAAATGGCTTTTTAAAAATTAAGAAAAATATTTTGTTTAAAATTTATTAACAATTTAAAACATTGATTTTTAATATTTTTTTATGTTGTCACTATTAATTATAGCGAAAAACTACCAAGTCATTCGCCTGAAGAATTTCGTCCCCAAGATTTTGGTATTTTTTCTAAAACGCTATTTGAACAATTGCGGGTTTTAAATGGATTTAGGCTGAGCAATGTCCGTGTAACCTACCGCCGCTTTAGGGTGATTTTAAATATTTTTTACGTTGTAACTATTAATTATAACGAAAAATTACCAACCCATTCGGATGAAGAATTTTGTTCCCAAGAGTTTGGTATTTTTTTAAAAACGCTATTTGAAAAATTGCGGGTTTTAAATGGATTTAGGATGCGCAATGTCCGCGTAACCTACCGCCGCTATAGGGAGTCGAAGGTTGCTTTCTGTTTTACTAGAGCCGACAATACTAAACCTAATGTTGACTGATACATTTTCTATTATAACGAATTTCTGTACACAACTTTGCGAGTGTCTCTACGTTGTTTTAGTTTAACTAATAAAATGATTAGAAGACTAACACACTGTAAACAACAGTAGAGAAGTACAAACCTTAGCAAGGCCTACAACTTCCAATTGCTGCTGACTGAACTGCAATCATTACTACTTGGGCTATCCCCTTAACAACTTAACATAATTTATTACAAGACAACTAACTTTTTACATCGTGAGAGTGAGAATATGACCTTGAAGCATGATCTTTCAAGGTGATTCTGTGTTTGTTGACGGCTGACACGACCCAGTTTAGAGATGGCATTAGGCCTCCAGGATACAATAAAGATCACCTAACCCTCTCCACAAGCCACAAACCTTGAAACTGTTAAACGTTCTTCGATGTAGAATCTTGTTTTACTGTCTCAGACGTTATATATTGCGAAAGGAGAGTAGAGGAACAGAAATACTTTTGTGTGATTTTTTGTAACCTAATATATTATATAGAACAAACTTGTGTACTCTTGTTTGTAAGATTTATCGCTAAAACCACTTATACGATTGAGGTGACAATTGTACTTTGAAGTCTGAATGACATGAAGAGGTATCACAAGGGTTTGTCAAAAGAGAGGCTTAGTAATGATTGAAAAGTCCGCCTTTTAGGGTTCTGTACCCTTCTTGTTACGATCAACTGTTTTTCTGTTTATCCATTTATCAGGTACAGATAAAGTGTTTAAAATGGAATTTATTTGTTATAAGCACGCCAACTAACTGGCATTTGTTTCAATAATAATAATTTACAAAATTATTGTATTATTAATTTTAGAAAGGCAAAGTTGGAAAACCCAACGTTTAGAAACCCATAAAACCATTATTTTGTGTCACTGCCATAAGTGTTTATAAAAAATTGTATAAAACTATTTTTAAAAGTTTTGTGTATGTAGTTTACACTATTTTTTCGAAAATGTTAATGACTGGTATTGTTGAACTCTTGGTGACTTTATTTTTTTTTTGTAAAACGTTTTATGCTGGTGATACGGAATTCTGAGCGTACGAGTCAAATTATAACTTTTCCTTTAATTTATTGCTCACGATGGTTAAATACATATCAACATATTATGTGGGAGAAATATTAGTACAGAAGAATATTGAACTACAAAGTCTACGAAAACATGTCTATATGTACAGGTGGCTGTAAAATAACTTGCACCCCCTTTTATCTTGGTTATTTGTTAAGATAGCTAAATGAGGTTTGCGGCAATATTTGTTGCAGTGAGAGGCTGCTTAAGAAACGTAATATTGTTCAATTTTGGGGATGGGGGTAGCTACAAATTTTCAAATGGGACCAACAGTCATGTGATACATCAATGTAAAGGTCCTGTTGAGACAAGATTTTTTACATAAAACAAATTTGTTAATTCTACTCCCCCCAACCAATACCGCAGCCATTTTATGATATTCTATTATTTAAAAGAATGTATGTTAGTAATTAAGTTTAATTAAATGACAATAATTAATTTAATAAGTTATTGAAATTAACATTACAAGTACAAATTATTAAACAAAAATGGGGGAGGGGGTTAAAAATAAAAAACCCCAAATTTTGTTTAATAATTTGTATTTGTAATGTTAATTTCAATTACTTATTTAATTTATTATTGTTATTTGATTAAAATTGTTGGGGGGGGGGTGAAAAATTTCTTCAAAGTTTTTGCCTCAACCGGACCTTTACAGTGATGTATCGTATTAATTTTAATGGGTATTTGTCCCATTTGAAAACTTTAAGTCAATCCCTTTTGAACAAAATTGAACAATATTACGTTTCTTAAGCAGCCCCTCATTGCAACGAATATTGCCGCAATCCGTATTTAGCTACCTTAACAAATAACCAAGATAAAGGAGGGTGCAATTTATTTACAGCCACCCTGTATATGCTACATGTTTCACGAAAGAGGCGTCAAATATTATTTTCAACTTTTCATGATTTTTACTCTAAAACAATACGTTTACAATGTATTGTATTTTAAAATTCCTAAAATCCAATTCTGTAAAATTGCACTACTTAAAGTATTAAACTAAAGGGTAGTAACTTACAAACTGCTACATATTACATCTTGAAATTCAACTTGATTTCTGTTCAAAATTCTTTGCAGGGTCAAGCAAAAACTTTCGTTTGTACCTTGACATTCTGCTTAGTCGAACTGCCAATGAAATATGCTAAAACAACTTGTTCATTCTACTTTGGTTTAGTTGAAATGCTGATGAAATTATCAGAGACCTTTCGTTCTCATTCTGGTTAATTTCAGTATCCAATGACGGTTTGTTTGTATTCTGAATTAGTTTGTTTCACGACTACAGAATAATTTAGTTACGTTTTTATGTTCCACAATCGTTGTTAATGTTTTTAAATGTTTGATATTAAATATTAACTTTTAGAAATCTGGGAATATATATTTAGAACTGTTTTATAAATTAGGCCTATACGAAAGACTTTAGACAGATGTTTCCTTTGCATTACACAGAGTGCTTTATTCATTACTTTTTTAAAGCAGAACAGCGAATTATATACCACTTCCCAGATTTGTCATTTAAAAAACATGCTTTCACTGAAATTTGTAATACATTTAATAAAATCTGACGAATCTTCTAGTTTTTTCTTATTTTCAAGTTGAAAAAAATTGCTATAACTAAGAAACTATTGTACCAATCAAAAAAAAATGGCCTCGTGTTCCAGTTAGTATTAACAAACATACCTCCACATACATTGTTTATAATTTCTGTTTAATAAAGATTTAGGATTAATCAAAACCTAAATTAATTTAAATAACATTAATGTCTAAAAACTATTAAGTTTAACAGGTTAAAACGTACCAGCATGACTTATTCTTAAATACAAACATTACCTAAAAATTAAAAGAATAATTATTATTGAGCCTTATGAATAAAAGTGAAGCTAATGCTTTAAAGTAAAAGTTATAAGTAAAAGGTTTTGTTTCAACCAAAAGTTAGGAGTAAAAGCATTTTCTTCCTTACACATGAATATTGCTTATCTTTTACTTGTGAGCAAATCCTTCAATCTGGAAGTAAATGGATGAAACAGTTGACATGTAAAAGAGAAATGAAAATCAGCAGTTTATTATTGATTGCAGTCGTATTAACAGAGTATATTATTATACACATTCTGTGAAAAAATCATTAAGATAGAATATATTATTTTATTTATAAATTATAATTATTAAATTTTTAGTACCTATCGAAAACTTTGTAAACAAAATTTTACAATACATTTTTAAAATGTATATATCTTTTGATATACATATTCGATTTTAAATATTAAAAAATATTTGGATTCACAATAAAATTCTCTACAACTTATTATATTCATAACCCAAAACGTAATTAAAATAAATGTCAAATAATAAAAACATTGTTCACCGTTTGTCGAATTTGAAATAGTAATGTTTATAGGCCTAATCAGTAAAGGTATTAACATTTGTTGTAACAACCTGATTTTTTAAAATTGTTATTATAGATATGTTTCCTATATGTGGTTCAAATTTTATTAAAATCGGTTAAATATTTTTAAAGTTATCCAATTTTTACTGACGAAATGAACAAACAATTTTTCAAAACTTTTCTTGCACATTTTCTTCTTCAAACCTGTATAAGCTCTTGAAATCTCCTGTTAATGGAGAAGAACGAGGTTTGTAATGCTTAACACATAGCACTTGAATTAAATCTACCATGATGGCAAAAACAAACAAACACAACCTTTTACTTCACTAATAATTCGGCGACTGACTAGATGCATCAGTTCTGAAGGATTTGCAAAAGGTATTGCTTTATATTTTTAATCATATAAGTAGAAGGATTTGCTTTTAAAACTGCAAATGAAAGGTTTTGCTTCTTTTTATTCATAAGGCTCATTGTTTCAAAATATAAAATCAGCTCTCATTATAAATATTAGAGTAAACAGCTGATATTACAAAAACTGAATTTCCTTAATAAAATGAGCTATGTATGTTAAAATTTAAAAATAGACAAATATTATTTTAATATTATTTTTTGAATGTATTAATGGGCTTAAACTTCAATGTTATTTTAAAATTGCAGTACTTTTCCGACCAACTACATGTTATGCACTTTAATTACATATAAGGTGTTCAAATTAAAGTGTTACAGTTAAATACAGCAAAAAATAATACGCATTGTATAGAAAATATTGTCAGACAAAAATTATATTTTTTTGGGGGAAACATTTTGGCTAAATTCGTTTTTTTATAGCTGACCTACTTTTATATTGCTTTATATACTTTATATTGCCTACTTTTTTTCAAATATTAACCTCATTTTTACTTTCCTTACCCTATACTAGGTAAGGTAAGTATTGCGATTGACCCAAAAATTCGATGTCGAGTTTTCATAATATCTTTACGTTTCAAGGCCCCCTGAGTCCAAAAAATGCATTTTTGGCAATTGGTCTGTCTGTGTGTCTGTGTGTCTGTGTGTGTGTGTGTCCGGAGTGCACAGGGCAAACGGCTGGACGGATCGAACTGAAATTTACAGGATATCTTCAAACACGTGAACAATTAAACCCATGTAAATTTGAAGCAAATCGGAGGTGGTGTCTTACCGTGGGACCAGTTTTTAGCACATTTTTGGTATTTACTCCAAAACCCCTCTAACGATTTTGATTAAAATTTGCTAACATACTCTACTCAGACCCCCTTAACACGCTATGTACGCTATATACCCTTAAAAATTCGTTGAAAAAAGTTATTACAAAAACGCAAGTTATTTTGTTTGTATCTCCGAAATGGCTGGTCCTATCGACTTGAAAATGGTCTCATTCGATTCAGCGTCCAAAAGAATGTCAAAAAAGATACCCCACTCAACTTTTTCCATTTTTTCAAAAATTGACCCCAAAAACGCCCTTTTTGGGGGCAAAAATTACTTTTTTTTAACTAGCCGTGTTTGGTATCGACCTTGACATTTTTGGGGGTGAGAAATCGATTGAGACCAAAATCAGGTCCGTGGGATTAACCGTTTTGAAGTTAGTACCGCTTTCTTCGAAACGGATACTCCTATTAACTCGAAAATGGTATCATCAATCTCTCGCTCGAAAAATTTGGTAATTGATACAGCATCTATATTGGTAAGGAAAGTTGTGTGATGTGCACACCAGATGTTTTTACTTAATATTCTTAAAGTTTATAAAAAAATAGAAACTTTTGAAGAAAACATTTTTTATTAGACTTCTACTTATTAGATTTAGTAGTCTTCGAATTTATCGAAGCGGAAATTTAAAAAATTCTTACTAAGTGAATTAAAAGAGCGTATTACTGTTTTAATAACATAGATTTGACTGACTTTAAAATAACAGCCCGACTTTGTAAAAGTGTTTATGAATTTTGTACAGATTTAAAATTTTTAGTTCGTTCAGTTTTAGTTTGTCTTGTAAACAGTGCATTGCATCAATTGTTTGAAAAACTTCAAAATTACAAATCAAAACTAATTATTGCGTTTAATGGTAATAATTACATTATTATAACTTTTTTACATTAAAATAAATGTAATAACAACAACTATGAATATTTTGAACCTTTAAATTATCATTTAAGAAGTAAGACAGTGAAATTTTGTTTTTTCTTATGTACTTTAAGTATATTATGTAAAAATAGGGTTCTAATTTGAAAAAAATGGCTATGATATAGGAGAGACCGGGGCAACATGACGAGCGGGGCAAGTTGACTAATGTCATGTTTTGATAAATTGGACATTAGGTTGGTCATGTATAAAATACTTGCTGTCATCGGCTTTCATATTATGCGAAACAGTCCAAGAAGAAACCATGTTTTTGTTGATGTCTGATGTAATTTTTGCCGCTCAGGAAATAAGCTTTTAGTCAAACAAAGGTAAGTTAAAGCAAATAACGTTTATATACATTTGAAGGAAGTTTCATATCCTACATTTATATGGTATTACACTTTTAATTACTTACCTTTTTTGGATTGCACAACCTAAAATATTTGATAGTGTAACTCGGGGAAAGATGACGAGGGCCAATTTATAATCAAGAAGGTCCTTCAAATTCCAAAGATTCGGAGATAAAATGCCCAGTTGTGATGAACTTTACAAAGACCCACCCACAGAAGACTGGGTTAAGTGCTCTGCTTGCCTCTTATGGTTGCACGAGGAATTAAAATTAAGTATAACTAGGGGCTCTGCCCCTGGACGCTCCGCGTCCCAACCCCGGCTCGGCCTTCGGCCTCAGATGGCTGCTTCGCTTCGCTCGCAGGTGGAAAATTCGATAAAGAATCTCGTTAATCTTTTGCTCGTTTGTACATAGGTGACCGAGCATAAATTAGCTGTTTTATTTGGCAGCTGACTCAAACTCATTAAACATTATCTCCATAAGATTAACATGGGAAATTTGAAGGATTGTATACCGGAGCTCCTTCTCGGGTGAATAGCGGCTAAACGGATGATAATATATAAGACTTGACATATCTGTGAATGATTATGTTCAGTTTTTGATCCAAATTAGCTGTTTTATATATAATAGGTTTGTAAAAACCAATGTTTGAATTGAATTAAAATATAGTTAGCATTTTTCGTTGATTTTTGTTGGTGTTTGTTTTTAGTTTGTCAATGTAACCTCAAAAAGGTAATACTACATTTGATACTGATTTGATCCAAATCAGTTGTTGATCAAAATCAGCTGTTTTAAGCTTTTCATACGAACAGCTGTTTTTGTGTCCCTGATAAAATCAATAGAAATCTTTCTTCCATAAGATTAACATTGAAACTTTGAGGGCCACTGGGGCGTAGCCCTAATGTCCTAGGACTTCGGTAAATGGCCTAAAACCTTCCCAGGGTTAACCTGTGTTACTATGCAAAATTTTAAAGCAATCGGATGGACGGTATACGAACGCAAAGTGGACAAAGAACCAAAAAAAACCCCCATAAGGAATACACAGAAAAAATTTGCATTTGATTATAACGTTTGTAAGGCGAAAGATACATGATTTGTAATGCTTGAGGGCAAATCTGGGCGTGCATACCTTTAATTTAAGACCTCAATTATGAAAATCGGTCGGGTAGAAGAGCCGAACGGACTCGGAAAAGAAAAACAGAATTTTTTTAATATATAAGATTATTGGTAGTGTCATTTATTTCTGAAAGCAATTTAAAACTAGCCTACTCTTACGATAGCATTTTGTCATCATATATAAACCATACTATACTAAATTTTGTATTAAGATTAACTTCCCATTGTCAACTTGCCCCATAGCAAATGTCATCTTGCCCCTTATATGGGGTAAGATGACTGATTTGTAATAGTTTGTTTCAACAAATGAAAAAAAATGAAGAAATAAATTTGTATATCAGGTTATTTTATGCTTTTTAGAAAGACTAGGAACTAACCTAACTATTTATATGGTTATACAAACTAAAACTAACTTAACCAAATTTTCAAAAATGAAAAACTCTTAACGTCATCATCTTGCCTTGGTCCCCCTTATCCATATTATAAGGTCAGCTATAAAAAAACCAATTTGGCCAAAATGTTTCCCCCTAAAAACTATAAAACTTTTGTCTGAAACCTTTTTCTGTACAGTTCGGCTGCTTTTACTGTAACACTTTAATTAGAACACCCAGTATAATATATAGTCAGTAAGTGCACAGTTTTCAAGTAATTTTACTTAAGCACAAATTATATTATGTAGAAGCCAATTTTGTTATGTTAAGTATTATATTGTATATGAATGTTCAAAAAAGGAAATTTCCTGTTGTTAGTAGAAAACGTGCTTGAAACTGGGCAGCTAATCACAGATTGCAAGCAAATAAATTAACTAGTCCAACACGTAATCCGAACTTTCCCGGCAAGCTTCATTCCCCAACTTAGCGCTTGATTCATTTGCACAATTGTGAGTAAAATAATTTAAAGTATTTTTTGAGAATGATAAATACAAAATTATGAATATGCAAATAATAGTAAGGGAAAGCATGTGGTTGTCTAGCATCTGCTATATTTTCAGGTTATGCTATAAATGTTACACCTTAAGCCTCTAAGTATACAGTATTTACGTTCTATTATTTTTGTTAGTTGTAAATTCTGTTACACGTTATACCACATTTTGAACTGCATTAAAAATTGGATCAATGTCAGTAGAGTTACTGTGAGTTTGTTGCTTATATTGTTAACCTAAACATTGTTTCTGTTAAAGTATAGATATATTTACAAACGAATGAGGGTGATAAAATAAATAAATAAGATTTTCATGGCTGTGATGATGCATGGGATAAAAATGTAAAGATTATTGTGTTGATAAACAACTCATGGTTGTTAGACCATGCTACAATAATTGTCCAGAGTAAAAACAAAAAAATTGAGTCTCTGATTTATATTTTTTAATTGTTTAAACAACATTTTGTTTAACTCTCACTCAAACAAATAACCAATAAAACTGTTATTTATAAGACACGGGAAAAGTGCTTGTTGGACCTAATGTAATCAAAATACTTTATAACCTAATATTTTCCAAAATTCTAGGTAAGATGATTTAAATATGTATATTATTGCTTTTAAAATTTAATACAATATATTCATACTATCACATAGGAATACGTTTTTCCGTTAAATTGAAGGTAACATCAATAGAGTACAAATTACTTATTTATGTTGTGTCTATAATTTTAATGTTACCCCTATAATGTCAATACTTATCTCAAGTAAACATAAATTACTTTTAAATTACTGAATTTTTTGTATTTGTGGAATACAGGTTAGCCTAAACAAAACTTAACTAAATATTTTAGAATTACCTAAAATTAGTTGAACTAGGGTAACTTATAGACCTAAAGAAATAGGTTAGAATAAAGAAATACGTTTTATATTAGACTTTTAAGTTTTTTTATTTTTTAGCTTAAACATATATGTTGTATTAATGAAAATCATTATCCCGTTATAATAGTTATCAATTATAAAAATGGTTATGCAAAGAACCATTTTTTTTTTATTGTCCAGGTGCACTTTTTTATAATTTGAGCTATTTAACACAAGGTAATCAGCAAACAATGGTAGTTTGCCTTTATCAATACTACTTTTCAGTAATTATATCTTCGTTTTAGATGCAGTTTCTGATTTGATTCCTGTCGAAACTCCTGATTAAGTGGCACACACAATTGCCTCCATACCGGTAACACCTCAATTCCAAGAAAGCGATGCAAGGAAATGCCAGACTTACAGTAGAAACAGTGAGACAAAACACTTGTTTTAGGTTCAGCTACAAATATTAGTACTACTTGAGCAATAATAATTTAACAGCAAGGAAATGAAGAACTCGTGTTGTCTTGAGAATTAGTGATAACATTTATTAAGAACAAATAATTACACTGACCTGTTTAAGAAAAGAATTTTCAATAAAAATATTCAATACATTTTTAAAAACTATTTTTTTCCAAAGTCGATCTGTTTTAAATTGCTTGAGTTATTCCTTGTCTCATGTGCTCACTGACGATCCGTATTATATGATTCCGTAGAAATGTAGGAGTCCAACATCATTAAAATCGGGAAAACATTCTGTCAATAATTGAAGCTTCTTTGTTTTGATATATTATGCAGGACTTCACATCAAATAGAAACGTCCCTTTCACTAATATAGATCATATTTAATTAAACTTGAACTATTGGACATTCTGTGGGTTTCTACTGGGAACTTTCAAAAGCCAAGGACATAATTGATAAGTAGTCTACTGTCTCCGAGTTACACGCTCTAACTTGCTGAATTTGTTAAGTTTTGATGTTTTAAATATTCGGGATAAAAACAAACAAATGGTAAAATTTCACGATTATATCATTTTACCATTTGGTTATTTCTATCCCTATTATGGAGTTTCACCAAGTACCAACTGTTTTTTTACCTTAAATTCTTTTTAAATGTTCAACTGCATGGCCACTGAGCAGTGCTTCACATGCTAATTCGACATTTACACTGTCAACCCAGTCTTGTTTAAAATAATCATCTTTTAATAATGTTTTAAATTTAGTAGTTTTAACACGTTTGCAGTCAATCCCTCCCCTAGTGTAAATGAAATATCATATTTTCTCGCCATTTTTTCTTGTGGAATTTTGATATTTGATCTAATTATCATCAGTTAATAATTTGTAACTAATAAAATCTTTCACAATTTTGCTTATCCGTACTTCGGCTTTCTCAAATTTCTTCTTCAATTTTTTGAAAATCCGGTTCTGGTCGCATCTTACAAATTTTAATTTGTCATCTAAGGGCTAAAGCATCACCTCCGGTTTCTTTAATTATCCTAAATAGAAGTCACTTAACCACTTTACATTCTTTTAATCAAATCGAAGGAATATTTTGTAAAAATAATTTTCAGAATACTTAAATTTGATTTTTTTTAATATACATACAACTTGCCACATCTGCAATGTACACACAGGTTTTATTTAACCTTCAAGTACTGGCTGAGGATACCTTGTAAAATACAAATTTATTCATTAGTAACAAAGCAAATAATTAAAATTGTCAGTACTTGCTATTTTATTTAGAAAATGCTAAAACATTAAGTTATTCGCTCGTGGTTGTTATACTTATTGTTATTTATATTTATTTATTTATATTTATTGGCAACCTTCTTAAAGTTATTATGCAAAAACATACTTAATTTTTATTCGTCATAGTATTACTTTTTAAAATAATTTACTATTACGCATAGCCTACAATAACAAAAATCTGTTTAAGATGTATTAATATAATTTTATTAGTACAGAGTAATGGGGAAGGTATATTTTGCTTTATGTCTGTCTCAAATACAGATTAACCATCCAAGGCTTTTCTCAAAGGCCTTGTATAATCGGCTTAATTTTTAAAGGTTTCTTCATTGACTTTAATTAATTATAATTTTCAAATGAAGACGGAATCAAATCAACGTCTTCTCAGCAACAATGTCTAATACATTTAGTTTACTACGAACAGTTTACATTATGTTCAATTCAGTTAACACGTTTAAACTTTGAATTCAGTTGTACTTTTTGTCGAAACTATCAGGTGGGATTATAATAGCAGCCATTTGTAAAAAGCCTATGACTACGTATGTTTTTTAAACTGACGGAATCAGACAACTGTTTATATATTAATATTTTTATTACATAACTTAGATACTACCACCAAATATTTACATAACCTCTGCTAATAATATTATAAAGGGGTACATATATTTTGTTTGTTTGTTTGTATGTATGGTAATCTCTGGAACTACTGAACCGATTGAAAAAATTGTTTTACTAATAAAAATCTACACTATCCATAGGCTAGAATAAGCTAGAATATCCATATCAACATAGGCTATAATTTAGTTTGGTTTAAGGGTTGAAACAACCCCTAAAACAATAAATATTAATTGTTATAATTTCCTTAAAGCTAGAGGGCTGAAATTTTGTACATTTATTTCTTACAAGGTACATAGAAAAAGGAAACTAGATTTGCATTTTGTTGCGTACTACTAAGGGAGGAAAATGTAGCAACAACCCCTATGAAAAATGTTGATTGTTATTATTTCCATAAAGCTAGAGAAATGAAAATTTGGCACATCAATTTTAAGTGTTTTATAGGAAATAAAATAAATAATAACACACACAATTTAAATAGTTACGTATAATGGGTGAATTGTGGGGGGTAACAGCCCCTTTATAATACAAATAAATTGTTATACTTCCCATGGTTGACATCTTTGTTTCATAAGTGGTAATTTGTTTGCGTTAGCTTCACCGCGAGGGTTGGCAAGCGAAGCAAGCAGGGGGTGGAGCCCTCTAGTGTAAAATACTATAATTAATTTATACTAATCAGTATATGTTACTTAAGAAAATTTAAGTATAGTTTTTAAACGAAACAAATTTCTTTTGCTGAAAATTTCAGGAAAATACTACATGGATTTGATTTTGTATTAACCTAAATCTTAAGAAAGAAATACATGTTAAGCACACATGACGCAGGTACCTATCTAAGGCTATCGTCATTCTCGATAGCTATCAGATGGTTCCTGTGAGATGCTAGTCACTTGATGCTCGTTTCTTGATGTCACTAGAGCAGTGCACATTATTTACAGCCGCGTCCTATATACATGAAATTAGTTTTTAAGGTTTTTCAAAACTACATATGATGAAAATATGGACGTAGAATGTTTCATTGAGGAGGTTAAAATGCATCCAGTAGTTGGGGATATGAGCCATGACGATTATAAGTGTAGATTAAAGAATGATATAAATTAACAAATAGGATAAAAATTTTATAAAATGATTGCTACATTTTGGAATCTTAGGACTATTTTGTAATAGTAGTATGTTATAAACTGTTTGTTTTATCGAAATGAAAACTAATTAAAAGACAATATTTTTATCTTTAATTTGATATAAAATTGTACATAAATATATATATTTTTTAAATTCTATAAAATGATATCTAAATTTGGAAAAATATGACTATTTTATGATAGCAATGTCTTTTAAACCTTTTGATTTATCAATATTAAATGAAAAGCTATCCATCTCGGTTGGTGGCTAATGAGAGGCTATCAACGTTTGACGCCGATAGGACTCAGATTTGACCCAGGTTGAAATGACGAAGCGTCCCATATCAATTTGCAGCAAGTGTGTACCGAGTCTTAAATGTATATGTCAAATTATGTAATTCACAATTGTGCAAGAAGAGCGAGCAGTCGTCTCACTTAGTGGGTAAAAATAATAAGTTTAATGTGTTTTCATAATAATTTAAGAAAAAAGTTTGAAGCTTGTAGGTCTGTAATTATAAAATGCTATCAAATGTGGAAGAAGAAGTTTTACAAAAATGTCAATCAGAATATCTATGTTAATTCAATACAAAAAGCTTGGATGACCCTGCCAGAGTTACAAATTTGATCAAGTTGCTAATGTTTAGGTAACCTGTTAGAAATCATTATGAAATATCGAAGAGAGCTCCTAAATATCTTTAACTTTTATTTGTACAAAACATTATGGAAAATGGCTCAGAATTAAAGAAGGTACATTAAAATTTTTATATAACGGTTTTAAAATTAATTTCAAATTTACAACATACCACTCTATAGGTCGTGCCACCCTAACTCGAGGTAGCCCAAACTGACCTGCAGGGTTTATGGCCATCCGTCCGCAGTAGACCCTTTTACAATCCTACTAGCGACGCTTCTTTGAACGCCCTAGTTTAATATTAAAATAAAACTAATTGTAATGTGATATACTGATTCACGAGTTCATATTAAGAACAAAAATGTACCATACATTTATTCTTTTGTTCCATTTCAATCGGACATCTTTTACGGTTCTAAGAAAATTATAAACTATAAAAAAAAATACAAAATGTGACATTAGTATGTTTTTACCCTATACAAATTCGAAACTGTAAAGAATAAAAATTATAAATTCTATGTTTTTAACATATAAACCTGCAAACTCTGGTAACCGTATTATCCAATTATAATGTTTGTTATAACATTGTGATGTTTCAGCAGCTTCATCAACTGGCATATTTACAGCCTGATGTGCTTGTATATCAGAATAACTCGAAGGAGAGGCAGATGATGTCGATGGACCAGGGAAAGCAAGTGGAGGAGCACGTGATTCTGAAACATTATTTTCTACCATGGAGCAAGTTTTTCCTGCAACCAACTCAGCAGCTAAAAGTCAGCGTCGGTGAAGATGTTGCGATTCATAGGGTATATCCCAGTTACTTTAAACCCGTTTACAGCTATCTCAGCCGTTTGGGTACGAAGGTAGGCTTGACCAAAAACCTCCATAACATCGTATGGTGTAAGGGGACGCCCATTCTGTTGCAACCATACTCTGACTCCCTCGCTGTAATACGTTTTTAGGGGCCCCATAAAAGTCTTGTCTAAGGGCTGTAATTTGTGGGTGGAATGAGGAGGAAGTGAGATGATAGTCACATTGTTCTTTCTGGCCAAGTCAATAACATCTGGATTATGAACGTGGCTATAATGACCATCCAAGATAAGTATAACAGGCCTTTGCTCAGTAGGACATGTTTTCTCAATAAAGTGAACGAACCATTCTGTGAACAAATTTGTTTGAACCCATCCTGAAGGATGGGCTCTACCAATTGCACCATCAGGGCAGCCTCTTATTAAAGCATGGGTCATGTTTGTTCTAGGGAAAATTATCATTGGAGGGACATAATGGCCCGAAGCGCTCATTCATGCTATGATTGTGAGAGTAGCTCCTCTTTCTGCGGACGTTAAAGCTGCAATTTGTTTTTTCCCTTTCATCCCTATTACTTTGGGAATTCTGCTCTGTACAATGGACAGGCCCGTCTCGTCCACGTTATACACTCGGTCTGCTGGATACGAGTTTTTGTTGAAAGCGTCTGCCAATAGATCGAAGAAAGCTGTCACATTATTTTTATTGAAACCCAAAGCTCTAGCATATGATGTTCCACAAGGTTTGCGAATTGACAGCTGATCCTTGTGTCTCTCAAAAAAAAGGTCAGCCCAAGCTCGTCCTGCTTCTCCGTTTTTGAAAGGGGTTGTCAAGCCATTTCTCTGGACAAGTAAATATGCCATTCGTCTAAGGTCCCCTAAAGTGCATCCAAAGAATGTTTGCTCCATCACTAGGAGGTATGAAACTAACTGCTTTTCGAGATCGGAATTTAAGAATGGTTTCCTTCCAAGTCTTGCTTCTTGAACCGCTTGATCGGGGGTTTTATCAACTTTAAGAAATCTCTGCAGAGTACTACGAGGTACTTCAAACCTTCTTGCGAAACCTTTAACGGAAGCCTCCTTAGCTTTCACAGCTGCGATTGCACGCACCATATGAGATTTATCCCACTGATTCCTCTTGTTCTTGCATTCATAACGCTTCTTCGTCCTCGGCATTCTGAAACAGCAAAAAAAAAAAAAAAACAACCTTATTAGCTTAATTTGAAGAGGAAGGTTTCATTTCTAGCTCTTTCTATGTGAATAACCCGATGTATAAGATGTTACATTATGCACATTACCCAATGTATTATAAAATAAAACTAACAGATGCTTTGAGGTACGACAACCTTAATGGCCTTATAATTATTTATAAAGTTATTATTAGTCTACATTACGACGGTTTTACCTGTTTTTAGCCTCAATGGGATCAGGTCAAAACATCTAAATTGTTTTGTTGCTATGTCAGTTGTGCATATCAAATTCCGAATATCTATTTTCCATTTATTTTGTTTAAGAAAAAGATGGTGCAATTATGGGCACCCTTTAAATGAGGGCCCATATTTACACCAAGAAAGGGTGCCCATATTTACACCAACCCTGCCTAAGCAAGATGGCCACTATCACATGTAACCTAAAGTCGAGCATGACTAAATGAATGCTTCTATAATTAGCTTAAGATCTCTGCTTTTCGGATATCACAGTGAAATTATTTTAAACTAACCATAAATAGATTAAAATAAAATGAGCTCACATACCTGTCAAAGTTTTGGAGTCCAGAACAAACACTAATTCGCACAATAACTCACGCTGCATCCGCACTACTTGAAAGAAAGATGCCAACTGCTCCTAGATATCTTATAACAACAAGTGGCTCCATTTACAGTACCGGCCACCAGTCTGCAACACCTCATATACCCTTTAGACAGGGGTGCCCATAATTACACCTGTGCCCGTTTTTACACCTTTTCCTCTATGATTTTTAATGACACCCCACAACGTGTTCTGGGGACCATGATCGGTGCTCATTTGGTACTCCCGACCTTGGGTCTTACCATAAGGGCCACTGCATAGCTCATTTTTCCTATGGAAATTCGCTAATAAACCATTCATTTTGATTTGATTCCTACTACCTGGATCAAGTGATATAATTAGATATTTGTGTTATTACTTTCAGCGATCCTGTTGCAGTCGATGAACTACGCAGTTAATTAAATAAACAATGTATGTAATGATTAGTTAAATTATCTGATAATCGGCATTTTTGTCCAATCAGTATCAAAAACTCCCCTCTTCCAACACTATAGTAGCTCCACAGTTTTGTTCCAATTATCGTTCAAGTAAAATAACAACTTTGATTTTGAAAATTGTATTTAAAAGTTTAAAACTAGCTAAGGAATAATTTTATTATCTCTCTTGTTTTTATCTGAGCCCGATTTTTGCGGAACTGCTAAAAGAACCGTAGTGCCATAATCATAAAGCATGTTAACTCACGTAGCCTATAATCCAACAATCACAACTCAAAGAATATTTTACTGGAATTGCACATTGTTTAGTACTCCCCCCAAATAAATATTTAATATTTTATCGTGAGGAGAATTTTTTGAAATTAATTTATTTAAGGATACCAAAATTATATTTTTAGAATTTCTAATTAACTTCTGAGTCATCTTCTTTCATTAGTCCTCATTGTGTATAATTAATTCCAGTCCTTCTTAATGTTATTGTTAGATAAGTTTTAGTACAATTTTCTGCCAATCCTAACGCAACACTTTCACTTAAGTTCGTCGACGCGTTTCGGAGTTCCTCCATTATCGAGACCTATTTCAGTACTCCAAGTTATTTACTCATTATTTAAACACAGTTATTGTTATTGTTAGACACTGAGTAAATAACATGTTAATGAATAAGTTGTTGAGATATTTCATGACAATGTGAAAAGACCCTTACAAGAGAGGTAGAAAGAATAAACTATGCTCGTTATATTCCTACGTGTTTTTATTATTACTTTTAATTACACATAAAATACATTTCGTTCAACACATTTCTTTCAAAACAGAATGTTTTCGGTTGGAGTACCGCTTGGAGGATGTGTCAACTCTTATCCAGGTTTTTTAATATCATGCAAATAAATATTATTTTAGTTTCAGAACTTCAGGTACAATTTTTATCAAACTAAATTAAAGTCAGTCCATATTTAAATACGAAAGAAAATATCATGATAATCAGATGAGGGATTCTTGAGTTTTAAGCAATACAGTTCGTAGCTACTCACAGGTTCAGTTAATAAGGTTAATGTCACTGCACAGATTATTTGCACGGTATTTCTACTATAGTCTGTAATGGACATTTTTCGTGACATAACCTCAAAGTTGTATTTATCTTTAGCGTGATTGGAACGTATTCAAAACATACCCGACCATTACAGAATCTAACACATAAATAGCCGGGTAATCTAGCCTGGCAGTTTACAAACAACGTTATTAGTTAGATGGTTTTTTCTTCGATCATGAATAAATATCGCATTGCGAGGGAAGTCGATAGAGGCGTGAGCACTGATGTAAGGCGCCTACAGACTCCAGTTTAGTCGTTATTACATCACGTTCATTCTAAACGCGATTCATTGTTCCAGACGCTTATTTAAATTGCTGATTTAACTTGAAAATTAATGTATCTTTATTTGATTTTAACGATTCATTTAGGGGTTTTGCGTTGGTGAAATGCATTTTGTGAACGGCTTATTAGAATAATGATAGATCTTTGGTGTTTAACAGATTGAATAATTAATTAACTAAATTGCAATTAATATTTTTGTTGCCGAATGTGTGCAATATATAAAATCGTAAAAGATTAATCATTATTGAGTCATTTGATGAGCCTATAGTGACACGTAAATCATTAAATGATCAGTGTGGCAAAAATAATATTACTGACTAGTACGCCTTCGCTATTGAGAGATTTGGTATCTCGTTGACGAGTATAGACGATCAGCAAACAAAGGTTTTTCTTCCTTTTGTGTTCCTTTAAGACTTAGTGATCACCGTAGCCTCGTACCGAAGGTGGAAAGTCAGGTCTTCATGCGGAAGGCATCCATAGTGACTGTACGAGGTAGATTGGGGTATACGTGTGATGACGCCTTTGGAACAGCTCAAAGAAATGTTGCCTGTAAACGAACATTTAAACGAATTCAGCTTGGAGAGAGATTCTGATTAGGACGAAAAATTTGCAAGCAATTGGCTGCTTCTCTTGCTGATATTTACGTGTCTAAGGATCCATTTAAATTTTAAATGCTACTCATCATTGGCACCAAGGGCCCATCATACTCCTGCTCTCCATTATTCGCTGGCTAACTATTTTTGTGGCTATCATTGTGACTTGAAAATCGTTCAGAAATACAGCTTTTGATAGAGGGTGAATTTATTCAGGGTGTCAGACAGTAATTTCTTTTTGTCTTTGTATAGTTTCCTATGAATTTCGTACATTGAGTTAGTATGTAACATTTTTTTAAATTCATATCACAATCATAATATATATTATTTCTCAAAGGTGTTTTTTTTTGTGTGTGGCAACACCACATCTCCCTTAATTATTTATAAAAATTAATGATTTAAACATTATTTTAAAGCTTACGTTTCCCGCTATTGATGAATAATAGACAAATAGCTTAAAACTAATGTTTTCGTTAAACAAATTGATTAACATTCACATGATTCCTAATGAACGGGCCATTCATTAACAATCTGTTTAACTAACATGACAATAGTAAAGAGTGCTAGGTGCGGTGTATGTAATCCCACTGGGCTTACCACCACCTACTCATGCGAAAAGGAGGCCTTTCTAACATCCTAATTACTAACTATCAGCGAGGTTACTGCCCCTACGAGACCAACTCCATGTGGAAGGCACTGGTTAATACCCAGTGGGGCTCCTTCCCCCGTAGTACTCGTGTCGGCAGGGATACCTCTGCCACGTTGGACGAGTCACCGTCAGGTACGCTTACGCGTAGCCCTACCTCACACCCTGATGCAAGGATGCACCCGTTACCCATAGAGCATGGGATTCCCTGTCACTGGCTGGTGCAGTAGCCTTCGACCAGGAAGATGACCCCCCCCCCCTGAAAGAAGTACGTCTTCAATCAGGGAGCTAAACCCCCAGAAGAAGTCTTTACTGCAAGAAGGGAAGAAAGGTACTCCACTGGTAGTACTCGTGTCGGCAAGGTTACCCAAGCCACGTTGGACGAGTCACCGTCGGGATCACTTTCGTCTCACCCTACCCCATTTACTATACCAAGGGTTGCGCTCGTTGCCCACATACATGGGATTGGGTAGCTCCCCAATGGTTTTGAAGGTAGCCACCATGGGGTGAGATGACTACCGCCTCATTGTCCGTGACTGATTATTCGTTAGGCTTCGCCTACTCATCTCGCAGTTGACCATTGCTGGTCGTGCCACTGTCTGCAAACTGTGGACGCACCTGGTAGCACGAGGAGTGCATCTGGGAAGATAACCCAGGGCCAGGTAACTAACATGACAGCTGTTAGTTAGATTTTTTTACATTCTATATGCAAGTGTAATCTATCACACAAATCAATCAAATTAAACCAACGTAAAGGGTTATAAAAAATTGTCATAAACTGTTATTTATAAACCAACGTAAATAAATAAACGTAATTAGCTGAATTAAAACAAAGTACTGTATTAAATCAGGTCCTTGGTTAGCAAACACATGCTCTTTCATAATAAAATAATAAAAATACATTTTTAAGAAATTTTTAAAATTATTACTAAAAAAAGGAATTTTTTTAAAGTAATTAATTTTTTCATGTATGAAAATGTTAAGTTATGGAAATCATTTTGCTTGTGAGTCTAGAATACTATGTCATTCATATTCACAAAACATTAAAACCTTCTATCTTTAGTAATTCCTGAGAAAAGTGTACCTTTATATAAAAAACGAAAGTTTCGGTAAACGAGCGAAAAAGTCAAAACTTAAAACATCCCTTCAAACAAAAAAGCTAAAGCAGAACACTGATGTCACATGCAGGCTCCACTGCCAACTTGACAAAATAATATCACTTCCCATGCCGCTTTACATTGTGTACTATATGAACTGCGAGTGACTCGTCAGACGCCCCCCGGCCTAAAATTTTCGTAACTTCGTTTTATTGTTATTTTTTTTAACATTAAAAAACAATTTCAGCAAAAAAAAACCCTTTAAGTAATAAAAATACACAAATAATTTTGAAAAAAGAAATTGTGTCTTTCCTGCTCCCCTTACTTGCGAAATATGTACACGGTTCAGCTGGTACAATTTATTATGTTTTAGCTTTTATTAGAAATATTACTGATTTCATTAAAATGTATTTTTAAATATTGTGTTATTGGCAATATGTTGTTGGAGCTTAAAATATTTGGTATTTCTAGAGCAGGTTATGTTTTCTGGGCTGTGAATTACTTTTTATTCTTCGGAGCAATATGGATTCTGCAATGCCATATATATTTTTTAAAAGCAGAACGATTGTTCAGTATATCAGATTATCTTTTGAATTTTTATTATGGATGTATAATTGGTTCTTACATTGTTGTATTTAAGTAAGTATTCGTAGATTTTAGTATTAATAAAATGACTACTATACAGGCTTTTGCTATGCATGTGCATATATATTTAAGCGTACAATACAAGTTAAGCTTTACTTACAAAAAAATACGATGTACTTAAAGTACGGCTATACAAAAGGAAAATTGATATGGATGTAATGAACTCTATGTGTATAGAGGTAAATATAGGCATTACTGTGTGATTGGGTGATATTTATATCAGTAAATAATTCATTACTAGAACTTATTTCGCTCTCCAAGTACGTTGGCATCAACAAGTAAATTTTAAAAACACAGTAGTATTACAACCAATAATTGATTTAATTTTGAAAATATTCTCAATCCATCATTGTCTTTTCTATACAAGCTTAACGGCACACAAGTTTGGCGATAGGCCTGTGACACTAAAGCACGTCCTCTTCAGAACCACACACACACACACACACACACACACACACTTCATTGTATACCACATTTGTTTAAACATTAGGTTTATTTTATATCCAAAATAATTATAAATTACACAAGAGTTGATTAGGTTAGGTTTAGTGTTGAAACTATAGCAAATGTTTACAAAAATGATAATGAACTATTTAACTTAAAACTAATAATTTAAATTAATTAAATATTTAAATTAATAACAATTTTACTCGAGTTGTACCAACCTACTTGTAGGATTAAGGAAATCGTTTTCGAATTCTTACCGATGGTCAAGTTCAACTGGAATTTGCTCATTTATAATAAAAATGAAAACCCTCGGAATTACTCTTTCAGTTGAACCATCTCTTAATGTACAAGAATTAATCAAATAAGCGTCTTTATAATAATTAAGACTATGCAAATATTGTCGTTTCATTTCTTTATTTTTATGAACTTAGAATATTATAGTTGTTGGCAGAACACGAACTTAAATAGTAGGTGAAATTTGGTTTAATGTTTGTCTAATCTGTGATTGTTTTAATTCCGATAAGAACATTAGCTCTGTGGTTTCGAAGGGATAGAGAGCATTTAATTTGTATAACAGTCCGATAAAAAATACATATATAGGCCTAGCGTTAAACCAATAAAAAATCTGATTTGCCTCGTACTTGGTAGTTATGTAGATAAATAATAAATAAACTACGTCATAAACTCGCTTATTCAGTTGAGCATAGAATGAAGCTACAGCCCTTAATAGAGTAGTTGTATAGTGTAAGCTGCGAGTCTAGCAGTGATTAGAGCACGATTTATTCAAAAACAAACATAGTACAAAGCAAACCATAGTATAGTAAGCACTGAGATGATTGCGATAGTGGATAAGAGTCAGTATTCGTGATTGTGAAAAATAAACTTATTTGTTTCTCATTGCAGTACAGCGAGAGTATAGTTCCTTATGATTGGTCAGCATTCCAACAATCAACAAATAATTTAAGTTTTGTTTACATAAATTACTGTTTTGATACCTCGTGTAAGAGTGAAATCTTGCAGGATAAACTTAAAGTTTTAGAAAAGGCGTATAAGGATTCATTTTCTACTTGCTTTCACGTCTTTCATATGAGTTCAAAATACAGCAGTTTACAGCTAGTTCATTTGCTAGTTTTATTGTCAAAAATAAATTTTAGATTATGGTAAAGAGTATGAAAGAAGACACACCATACGGACTACCTGAACAAGTCGCGATGTAGTATTGAGCAATTCGTCTTGCATAGAAAGATCCTGCTAAAAGCAGCTTGAACTGCCGACAAATAAGTTAACAAGCGGTATAAATAACCATATTTTAGACTAAGAAATTAAACTTATAAAATATTTTTGTTTTTTACGAAGTTTTCAAGTGCCAGGGATTAATTAATTAAAAAGAGAGTGACCGGCTTAACCTTTTGTTACAGCAGCGAACGCTTGGATTTGAAACGATTGCTGTGATTAGCTCTTAAAAAAGTCTAATCCTCACCTAGTCCCGCCATCAACGGACCTTTATAGTGCTCTGTATTGCATTTGACAGAATATAATATTTTTTAGGTAATAGAGCCTTCCAAATTAAAAGGCGTTCCGCGAGTGATACCAATTCTTTGCTTAGTTTTTATCAGTACTCCCAATAAAGACCTTCAGCTTGTATCTTTGCTCTAATCGCTGGTATCATTTGACCACCCTTTAGCAAAAAATCCCTTTTACGACAAAAAAAGAAAAAAGGGAGTTTTTTTCTGTTAAAAAGAAAAGTAGTAGAGTTGTGGCAAAAATCAGTAGTGCCTGAGGGCATGTTGGTTCCAGTTACTGATAGCTTAATCACCGAGAAAAAATAGTTTTTTCAGTAGCCTAACTGGAATAAGAAAAGTTTTATTCTTTTTAGCCAATTCCAACCATCTAGAACGATTGCTCAAGTTGAACGACTACTCAATAGGGAATAATTAATTATATTACCTATCAAGCTTATTGTTTGACTTGGCAACAGTTCTCAGTTGTATAATGTTACCGTGTAAATTGGGAGTACTTAAGAGTTTATTTTTCACGTCTTAACTATAAAACCATTGAAGGCGTAAAATTGCGATACTTTCCTTCTAATATCATATAATGTACAATTTGTTAGTTCAATACATTTCTCCAATTTCGCTGACGACAGTACACTTTTGAAATTGAAATGGAACTATATGTAGAAACGTAGAAGACAGTAAGAAGAAATTACTGAAAAGAGTACGCACGAATGTTCATGTTGGGCTTCAAGAAGGAGACTGTAACCTTTGGAGTTATGTACTTCTACACAAATAATTATAAAGCTGATCAATTTGAATACAAATTTTGCAATTATAATTTATTCTATTTTGGTATTTAAATGTTAACTCACCCACTGAAATGTGTAAATTTTGCGTTAAATCTTAATCTTGATCAGTTTAATACACATTCCATAAAATAATAGATTTGTGTAATAATTTTCAATTCAATATGACTTTAACTTTGAACATTAAAATTGGAAATTCCTTAAGGTATTTCCCTTTCCTCTGTACAAAGAAGGAAAACAGTTTAAGAAACCCTTTTGTATTTTATTTTACAATTTCTCTTTATTCAGGGTAGTTGCGAAAGTGCAAACTTAATTTAAGAAGGACTCAACCTTCCAAGGTCTTCTTATAAGTGAGTGATAAAGTAACTATAACAATGGAATTGAGTAAGCTTGACGATTTATCGTACCTTTGGAAACTTTTCTTTACAATATTAAACACTCTATTTAAACAATTTAATGGGAAAAGTTAAATTAAAATCTAGTATTACGTAATCTTTCTTTAAGTTGTTTCTGTATTATATTTCTAATTTCCTTTGCTATAAATAACGTTCATTCTAATTTAAGTAAGTAGCTTATAACAGACAATTTACGTCACAATATAGTTAAATTTACCTTGTATTTCAATACGAATAAAAATAGATTCAATTATTTATATTTTGTAATATAATTTAAGTTATTGAGATTAAAAATAAAGTTACTAGAATTTTTATATAAACGTAAAATTTAAGGAATTAAAATTAAAGTTAGTAGAAAGTAAACATAAAATGAGGTATACTATGAAGGGAAATAACACTTAAATATTCAATATCACTAATCATTTAACTACCTCTTTGAAATTTGGCTCAATGTAGTGTTAAATGTTAGGAGTTTACAGGAAAGGTTCGAAAATTTGATTTCTCAAAACCTTCTCCTTCAATAAATTAAAGAAAATTATATTTATTTTTTCTACCTGCTTATGCCAAATTATATAGACCTGGTTTTGTCATATAGCCTGTAGTACATGTTCCCCTTTATGATTAATGCTTTTGTTGCAGACCCTGAACTACTGAAAATATACTTCAAAATTATTTGTCGAAAAAAGCTGCCTTTTGATTAAGGTAAATGTAAATATAACTGATAAATCAGATAAAGTAGGCAATTTCAATTGATTGGCAAGGTTTGGAACACAATATGAAAAATCACAAAGAAGAATTATCATTTGGTCGAGAGACTGCTACCCACTCTGTTTCTATTACTTAACCTATTCAAAAAAACCTATTTTAAAAAAAGAGTGGTTTACTGATGGTGTATTGCGGTCTGCTTCACGTGTCATTATTGAAATATTGAAGGTACGAAGCATTTAATAGGAGTTATTTTAAACTGAACCTTGTGGATTGGTAAATAGTATTAAAGGAGAGATTTTAGAAAATGAAATTCTAGCTAGTGTTTCAATTGAATTATTACATTAGGTGTTGATTTTATTTTCGCCAGTTAACTAGTTTTGCATTGAGTATTTTCTGACAAGTTTCAATGGTAGATGCTTTATTTAAACTTCTAAACTATTTCACAGGCCTCTATAAAGGTATAAATGTTGGATAGTCAATCAGACAGGCGACGAGAAGGCCATGTCTTTGAAAATAAATAGCTATTCATTTGTGTGTTAGTTCTTTTGTAGTAATACATGGTTATTCTTTCAATAATACATTTTTATCTAACTCATTTTGTGGATTGAGTCTAGGGAAATTTAGTTTCTAAACTAGAGTTTGGAATATAACATCAAATTTTAATTACAATGGTAATACATTATTTAAAATTTCGACATGAATGGTAAAAATCTAACTCACGATAAAAATAATTTGAATTTCTTTTGTTACATGATTTTTGGTTGTGCCATTAGTTTTAATATAATTTAAGAAGTGATATAAATTTCAGTTTCGATAGTCCATCTTTTCCACTAATTTTAATTTCACTTTTCAGTGGCTATTGATCAAGAGCCCAGACCATGCCATGTATGGTATACGTATAATTGATTATTCTTATTAACTAAAACAAAACAGTTTTCTAAAAAAAGATTAACAATGTAAGGAATGAAATATAAACCCAAACTTGAAGAAAATTCAAGAAAACAATACAAAAACACTTAATAAAAATACAAAATTCATAAAGTGCTGAAAGACTAGTACACATTTTCAATAATCCACATAATTTAAATTGGCTAAGATAAAATGATGTGAAAACTTTGTATTTAGTGCCTACATATTATACATCAATCTAAAAAGTATGGCCTCAAGTTTGAGGTTAAATACTGAAATTTTCAAATAATTTCAAAGAAAATAGCAAAACAAATGCTATTTGCCCGTTTGAAATACTTAGCTCGGTTAATGTAAGATTTTAAGCGTTGGTACAACAACTAGATTCTAGTACATGCTAACTAGTACGTGCATTATCAGTGGAATTTCCACTACGGTTTGATTTCAACTTTTAAATAATTTGAATCTCTAGTTTTAAGGTTAGAGTTTTGTTTAGAAGTACGCTTGTCACGTTGTTTCTCACAAACCTTAATCAATTAAAACTGCTGTTGTTGTATCGTAAACTTAGTAATTTAGATGTTTAATATTTTTTACAATCTGAAGTTTGGTTTATGATTAATCCTACAACTTTATTAAGAAGTAATCATAAAATATATGAAAAAAGCCGGGGGGTGAATCATGATCTATATTATTACCCTCTATCGTCAATATTATAAACTTTGATCTTATAATCTTGTGAGATTCAATATGGTGTGTGATAAAAATAAAATATCAATTATCGGTTTGGACAAGAAGAATTGAAATATTAGATTCATATAAAAGTCGTAAATGATCGTATGGTACGTATAGCGAGCTAGTTTATAAGTTTAGGCTCTCGGTTTCATCCACAATTATTTTTCACATAAAGAATATAAGGAAAATATTTGTTTTCAAATCTCAGTGTTATAAACGGTATGTTTTAAAAGGAGGAAATGGTTGAGAAATATCAAATGCAATAGGTTGAAAGGAATTTTTAAAGTAAACTTTATGAAAAAGGTTTTGACTTATTTGTTCCCGTTTCAAGATAGTGGCCATAAACGTATACAATTTTGGTTTTTCTGTATTTTTATTTTCTATCACTGAACGGTTTTATTCTCTGAAACTAATATTTGTAACACGTTTTCCGATATTTTAGAAAGTGTATAATTTTGGGGGAATGCAAAGCTTATATCTAAGCAATGTAAGATTAGTTTAACAAATATAAAAGTGGTTTCAAAACAGAACATTTACTGTATTTTTAATTTGTCTTGAATTCAATAATATTATAATATACCTATTGTTCTTATGTCCTTATCAAACAACATCTTATTATATACCATTAAGCCAATCAGTACGCATGCCCAGGATTGTAGTTGTGAATAACTTACCATTACTGGGTTAACTTTGTGATGTATTCCTCGCCATACCTTTTTAGTAATCGGAATAAAAGTAATTGTTAAACAAATATTTTTTATACCATTTATATTTAGAAGCAATGAAGTCTAACCATATTAGGCATTAACCAATACTTGTCAGTTAGTTTAAAAATAAGAAAAAATATGGGACCAAGATATAAATTATAAAAGTTGTGTTAGGCAATTCCATTTAATTTGTAAGTCACTTGTAAACAATAATAAATGAAATAAAAGAATCTCATGTGATTCCGGAAAGTCGAAGAATGTGAACATTTCAAAGTGAAACTAATTATTTAGAACAATGTTGGAATAATTGGTTGATGCAAACTGCGGGATATTTTAGCAAGAAGTTGACATTAAGGAAGGGGTTATGTCCCACTGGTCACCTTGATATAGATTTCATCACCATCTGGGAGTATATAAGCCTCCGGAGTCTGTTACCTGGTACATTGGTACACGCCCTGTTCACATACACACACACCATGGCATTCAAGGTAAGTTTACTGCAGTGTTCCTAATTTAAAAAAAAATTCAACTGTTTTATTACTCATAAAGAACAAATGATTTTACTCATAAAACATAATTATCTGAACTGAATATTATTTAGTTCTAATAATTGAATAACTTCTTAAAATACTCTATTTTGTAATAATTATTTCATCTAAACAAATTAAAATTTTTTCATTTACATGTTTTTTTAACAATAATTAGAAAAGAAAAAAATATCCTGTATGACCACAAAAGAATTTAGGACTGTTTACTTCACAGTAACAATCTTCATGGTTGAGTCAACTACTTTGTTATTCACTCAAAATAATAATACATAGTAAAAAAAGGAACAAAATTTGATTTGTTAAAACAATTTTATTAATTTAAATGTTAACTACATTTTTATAATATTATTTAATAAATTCGGTGTTGCTTTTCTGTTGTTATATTGAGAAGGAACAGTATACAGGATGTCTCAGAAATCTCTACCAATACTTTTAAGTATTGCTTATGGGACAAAATGTGATAATTAAAAGGTCAGAAAATCGCTAGTTTTATACAACTGCCACTATGTTACAAAAATTAAACAATTTTAAGTGATTCATTTTATGTTAAACGAAATTTCAACCTTGTATATCAGTTCGGTTTTGTGATAAAAATAATTGTCAAGCGATAAAAACAAAATGGCTGCTTTAAGAACACTATGGTCTTTCGGATATTTAAATATTGACATTTTGAATTGAGTTTGTCCTGAAACTATTGGTAGAGAGGTTTGAAACACTCTTTGTATTAAATTTAGTTCCGGCATGAAAGACGAACTGTAGAGCATGTCCGAAGGAAATATGTTAAACTGTTATGTTAAACGACATATTTTGGAAATGTATTTTTGGTGCAGAAGTCCAGAGGTTTAGGGTTTCGTAGGTAGTTTTTATCAAAAATACATTCTTGTTTTTCGTAGAACAACAAATTATGTTTTCATCTCGTAGTTTAAAGAATAATTTGAAATTCGTATTTTTAACTATAGTAACTGATTTAAAATAAACGCCTTTTTCAAAATTATGTATTGTGTAATCTGTAACTGTTCTATGTAATGCATGCTTTAATACAATCCAGTTCGGTAACCAATCACCCAAGGCGTTAAGAAGACAATTTATAATTCTAGAAACTTTGACTGACAGTAATGAATTTTTGTACTAACTAGTCAAACCTGTTTAGAAAATGTGCTATTTTTTTAGAGCAATAATCAATAGTAAAACATAACCTCAAATACATCAACTTCCGAAAGCGGTTACGTGAAACCATTGGTGTTAGGTTGTGATAATTACACAAGATGTAGTAGGTTTTCTTTACCACTTGGCCCAAGCGGAATGTGTACTTATTTGTCTAACGCAAATTCGTTGTGGTTTAGTTTTTAGTATATAATCCATATAATTAAAAAGCCTAAAATTACAATAATGTGATTTTTACAACACTAATTACTGTGGATGATTTAAACCACCTAAACATATTATGAATAAACAGTTAAATAATAATTTAAAAGTTCACACAAATGTTCAATTCGAAAGTAATGATAATAAAAAAGTAGGCCTAGAATAATATAGGGTAAAACCAAAATATCCATCTAATAGGTCTCACTATCTTTCCAAAGTATAAATAAAATACATATACTATGAAGGAAAGTACAAATACAAATACAGAATATGATCAATTTAAATATGTAAAAAAATTTAAAAAGAACATTCTCAATTACCGGTATGTAATTCTTGATTTTCTAAAAATGCCATAATAAAGGTAATTTATGAAAAAGCTTTAGGAAAGTCAAAAGTGTAACCAAGTTTACATTAATAAAACTTTTTATAAATTTAATAAAACACTAAACAATATAGGAGAAGAATAAATTTAACTATTTTATTCACTAACCATAGGTTCAACCTCAACACGCTGATTATTTGGCCTGATAATACCAGTAAACAAATGTGTGACTTATCACTGGAGTAATGAATGCATATTTTTTAAATTTGTATGTAGAACAAGAACATTCATGAACAGAAGATTGTTGTTGCAAGTAATATGTAGGCTTTAATAGTTCTAATATACTTGTTCTTACTTTCAAAAATAGGGTTACTTCGAAAACATATTTATTTATGTTATTAATAATCTTCCATTATTGTTTTTAAATATATTTTTCAATTTTTGGAAATATACAGTTTTTATAAAATAATCTTATCATATAAAGTAAATATCAAAGACAATTTTTTTTTGCTTTAGAGCAATACATGAAAATTGATGTCTGTTATTAAGATCCAAAAGTTTTACTTATTGCTTTACTTATAACGAAGCTTTTATCACACTTTTATAAACTAACACACTTTTTAAACAGCTAAACGCATATTTATATCTATGGAGACAACAATTTCGTTCAATACTGATCTATAATTTGTAATGGTAAAAATAAAACTTACAAGTAAATCTTCATTTGGAAATATATTTTTTGAACATCATTTTTGGTAGGCTAATTCTAGGAACTTTTATATTTAATCCAATTTTTGGCTTTTAGAAAAGAAGGAATTGGAGATGAGTATTTGTGTGTAGATTTGAAACATTATGAAGTCAGTGCAATGTATTTAAAGATAATTAGGATTCCATTGAAATGGAAGTTCTTTGTTTGTCTTATTGACGTGGATGTCCATTCTTCCTACTGAATCAATTAAATGAATTATGTACATCTTCTTAGTTTACATAAACACTAAAATACGAGAAATTCAATTTTAAAAGTTTATTTAATAATTAGTAGACAATAGAACAAGAATATCATCTATGTTAATTTCTGAAAACTGTTTATTTTAAATTTCTACTAAATAATTAATTAGAGTAATTAAATACTATTTGCTTCCACAGGGACATTTAGCAGTAACTTGCCGGGAGGGTATTACTATTCTTATATATATAAAAACAATTATGAAAATAGTTTTACATATTTTTAGAACATCATGTAGGCAGTACCAAAGTAATGATTGTAACACTAATAATTTCAAACGTTTTATAACTTATAAATTCCCGTTTATTTACTAAAACAAATTTCACCCAAACATTTTAAAATTAATATAAAATTTGTTTTAATTATTATTTTCCTATAGCAGACGCAATGTTGCATAATAATACCTACTATGATTTCACCTCTTAGTTGCATTTAGTATGGCGAAGTCCTTATTTCATATTCTGATTAGTTTTATAAAATAGAGAAAACGTGTCATTTTGACATACTTCAAATGTAACTTAACTTTCATGAACAACGAATTTGATACTGTAACCAATTTTTCTTTTAAAAAGTATTGACAAGTCTTAAGAGCCTTTGTCTAACTAAAAGAAGTTTTTTTTTTTAAATTTAGGTTACTCCAAAATTAATATTTTTGTTTATAGGTTGCTATCAATAAATTATATTTCAATCATTGGGAAATTCAACATCTTGTGTTTTTGGCCTTTTAATATACAGTACGTACAGAAATTAATATAACAGGGCAGGACTTAAATATATCAAATATGAATCCTTTTAAAGGATATTTGATGTTTCCGCAATTTTATGTTTTAAATTAAGATTATCAAAGATAAGCCTACAATCATAAAATACTATTTTGCTAATTAATTTTTCAGTTTTGTGTTTGAAATAAAATTGTCTTCTATTCATGGAAACAAAACTATTGTACTGGTAAACAAAAAGGCTACACTAAACAATTCAAAGTTTAAACTATTACAACAGATTTTGGGTAGTTACTCTTTAATGTTAACTCTAAATTGTAATTTTCTCTAAACAATGATTTAAATTTTCTTACAAAATGATTTTCTTTAACAAGAAAAATAAGGCACAAGGACAAATTAATAATCTTGTGTTTTAGCTGCCCAATTTTTAAGTGCGTCTCTTTTTTTGTAATTACTCAATTAATTGTTTAAGCACTTTTAATAAAAATAACAACTAAAGGAATAAATACTGTTACTATTGCAGCAACTACTAAAAGTTTTATAAAACAAGACTATTACTAATTTTACCCAGTATGTCGAGAATTTTCAAACTCCAATTTACTAAAAACTCTAAATCTTGCTTTGTTCTACTTTTTATTATTTAATAGACTCAAATGTGTATAAACAGTATTTTATTTTTAGATTGAAATGCAATTTTAAAATTAAAACTTACATCCTAATGATGTCTAACACCCACAATTATTAATTCTGACATTAATAATAAAATTTGTTTAAAAAAGCTGTTAAAATTAATAATTGAATTAAAACTTATATTTAGTAATGTTTTTGTTTCAGCTTTTCGTACTTAGCGCCTTATTGGCAGTAGCCAGCGCAGGAGGCCCAGCAGCCTACAGTACCTACAGTACCTCTGTTGGTTCCGATGGATCAGTCGGAACTTCCCACGAGAACACACAGAAGGGCTACGGAGGAGAATCGATCTCTCAGATCTCCAAGACTGTAAACTCACCCTACTCTTCAGTCAGCAAGTTCGTCTCAAAATCAACTAGCGGCGGATACGCCTACGCTGCCCCTGCTGTCTCTTACGCTGCACCAGCTGTATCTTACGCTGCACCTGCCGTCTCTTACGCTGCCCCATCTGTATCTTACGGTGCACCCGCTTTATCTTATTCTTCACCTTCTTATGCTTCATCTTACTATGGTGGTAGCTACGCTAGGTCTTCCGGTTACTCTTATGCTTCCCCTGTTTCAACCTACGCTGCAGCCCCAGCTGTATCTTACGCCGCCCCAGCTGTGTCTTATGCCGCACCAGCACTCAGAGCTGCTCCAGTCGTTTCTTCATACGCCCCTGCCTACGGTTCTTCATACCACGGAAATGGATATTCCAGTTCTGCAATCTCTTATGGTGCCCCCGCTGTTCGTGCTTCTTATGCTGCACCAGCTGTCTCTTATGCCGCCCCAGCCCTCTCTTACGCCGCTCCTGCCGTCAAGGTCGCTGCTCCAGCTGTAGCTACATACGCTGCTGCTCCGGCTGTTTCCTACGCCGCACCTGCCGTCAGATACGCATCTGCCCCTGCCGTGTCTTACGCAGCACCTTCAGTATCTTATGCTGCCCCTGCTGTTAGGTACGCTGCCCCAGCCGTGTCCTACGCCGCACCAGCCGTTTCCTACGCCGCACCTGCCGTCAGATACGCATCCGCCCCAGCCGTATCCTACGCCGCACCAGCCGTTTCCTACGCCGCACCTGCCGTCAGATACGCATCCGCCCCTGCCGTTTCTTACGCAGCACCCGCTGTATCTTACGCCGCACCTGCTCTATCTTATGCCGCTCCTGCCGTCAAGACATACGCTGCTGCCCCCGCCTTATCTTACGGTGCTCAACTTAGCACAGTTTCTTACAGCTCTCCAGTCGCTAGCTACAGCTTCCACTAAATCATCATAAGTTGTACTTAAGATTTTTTATACCACAAGTTCATCACATTTCGATCTAGTTTTGTATCTGCAATATTTATACATACTTTGTACATTAAATACAACACAAATCATTGTACAGTAAATAAATGGTTTAATTTAATGTTTAACCCTTTTTATATTACATTTGAACCATCCCAATTAAAACCCATTCGAACTTCGCCACAAATTAAGAGAAGACAGTAATGTTTTACAAATGTTTCTTTTAGTAGTTCCATTTGCCTACCCTGTATAGAAGATCTGATTTATGTGAAGTAAACGGTATATTATAGTTTAAACTATAATTTAATACAGGGTTAATTTATATTACCTGTTTTTTCCGTCAAGTGATCCACTAGTATTAAAAACACTACCGCGTATTAAGTATTAAATGTTGTGCGTTGTTTGTTGTATATTTTTGTGTATGTGTTGTAATGTCAATGTGTTGTAACAGTTTTTTAATGTTTGACGACCTCATGTGAGCGACTTTTACACCAGAAGATGGACGATTGAATACGTCCGAAACCGCGGTAGTGTTTTTAATACTAGTGGATCACTTGACTGAAAAAAACAGGTAATATAAATTAACCTTGTATTAAGATAATGATTTGGGGACCTTATCCACAATATAATTTAATGTTTACAACAGATTATAACTCTAAGTTAAACGACAGCTTGTTTGTGAGATTGGTCGACTGAAAATGCCCTTTATTAAATTTAAAACATAAATATGAATATATTAACAGTAATAGAGTTTACAGTTACCCTTTTGACTTTAAGGGCCTGCTGTAGTGGTGGCCATCTTGGATTTTTATCCCATAAGAGCAATGTTAAATTTCAAACCACTTATTTCGTTTATTTTGTATCATAAAATTGTTTGCAGGGTCTCATTTTAAGCATCCGTTTTGCTTTTAGCATTATATATTTTTTTTTCATTTGTCACGTTATTGGCATTTTTGAAGTATCAAGTTTTATGTTTTTTCTTTACACAATAAAAAATGTATAATTAAAAGTGAAACGCAATCTGGATCCGCAGTTTTATAAAGAATATTCATATTTTTCAGCACCCAATTACAAAAGATGGATTTGTAAAATGGTTTGAGTTAAGGCGACATTGCCTCAATTCAAACCATTTTATATTATATATATATTATTATTATATATATATCAAAGCGCTCAGCTGCAAGAAATTGCACTGTTTAGATACGGCTTTAGAGAGAAGCGCCGCGATTCCGGTTGCTTTCTCGTTCACTGTAGCAGACCCTTAAAGGTAGTTTTTGAGCTTTTAATATTTGAGTAGTTTTATTATTTTAATTCAAGTCTACTCCTCGATTATTGTAATTACAAATATTTAATTTTAATAATGCTTTCTGTTGATATTTGTCATTTTTAATTGAGTGGGTAATTTGAGTTAATTAACTGAATAGAACACTCACGCGTATAAATACAAGACTATTTTAAGATTAATTCATGTACCTTTCATTAAATGATAGTATACATCTGGAAAAACCAGTGTAAAATGATTATTCATTTATATATCAAATTTGTTTATGCCATTACTAACAATTACCTGGTTTCAACTGTAAACGTTTTCACTACTTTAAACTAATCCTTTTTCTTCCTCTTCCTCAAGGAAATCATTATACAAATATTCACTCAGATCAAAGGCCGGCATAGTATAAATGATACAGTCATTAAATACTGTAAAAATTCGATTTACTTGTTTGAGTAGACTGGCTTAAAATTTGAAATTTATTGTAATACAATTGTTTTGTAAAGCCTGTTTTCGTATAATTGTACTACTGATAATTTCACAAGTACATACCTAAAATTAATGTCTTAGTTTAAATATATTTGATTTAAGTTAAAATTTAAGTATATAGTCAGCTCATGGTTAAGATTTTTTTAAATTCCTAGAATGTTTTTTTTAATTAAAAAGTTTTACCAAAATAATATCTCATATAGTACTTTCCTATTTCAACTTTTAAACCATTATTATGGTATCGTGGAGGATTGAAGAGTTAAAATAAAAATAAAATTTTAAACAATTAAATATAATACACTGATCAAAATCTCGATATTAGTATCCATTCTTATTTGACTCCACCATGAATCATGTTTATGTTCTTAGAAGTAAAAACCCTGAAAATATTCCAAGACATCGGGAACTAGCTTACGAGATTTTTCATTACACCAACTGGATGCTTTTTCAGGGTTATTATTTCATGAATATGTTGGTAGAAATGTATTGTAGTAAAAGCGATTAAGGTATTGGTTTATGTCATATAATCTCCACATTATTTAAAGGTCATATTCAAAATTGTACATTTAATATGTCTGTAGCTATTTACTACACAGACACTTCAAATGTTTAGAATATATATTCATTAAAAACTAATATATTATGAACCTGACATATATTTTTACATCTGAGTTACCGCATTGTATTGGATTTAATATTAAATTTTATTTTCAATTTGTTCTCTACACACTTATACAGCAAGCAATATCACACCAGATATTTACTGCATTAACCTTGTCTTGAAGTATGATCAGGGTTGCTAAATTTCAGCGCATTTATTAGCACGGAACGCTAATGGTCTTGGGTTCAAATAAAGGTATTGGTCCATGTTTTTCACTTCTAATTTAATTTAATATTGGAATTTGAGTTGGTTTAGGTACAAATAGTTAGATGGTTCCATCTATATATATATATATATAAAAAAATAAAAGAGTGTTCGTTTTTTCTTTTAGGATCACTCGTTTAACGTCTTTCAGCCAAGTTATCAAGCTGAAAACTGATATAGTTATAATCCATGTTAACTGGCATATTTTTCAGGAACTAAAACTCAAAAGTTAGTTTAAACTAAAGTGAGTATATTGTTTAAAAGAGCTATATTTAGTACACCAAAAGGTTATTTTTAGAATTTTGTTACATACAGTTTTCAATATATTGTAGAAAATGTTGCAGAAAACCCACTCTTCCTTCTACGTCATAAATTATTTCAGCTGAAATTAAAAACAAATCTGTAGTGTTTGAGGTATTCATGTAGGCTATTTTTCAGGAAAGTTAAACCTGTGAACTGTAATATTGTGCTTTAGTAACGTCTTTTTCAATCACTGGTCCCCACCACCAATGTATAACTTATGAAGTAAATATTAAATACCGTCTTCAATATTCATTTTCAACGATGTTAGTTTCGGCTGTTCAAGTCCTTTTGGAGTTATTTATCAGGTTTCCATTCGTCACATCACATCGAATATATTGAAGACGACAAGTCTTATCTATATTATATATATAAAAGCGAAATACCACTCACTCACTCAGTCACTCACTGACTCACTCATCACGATTTCTCAAAAAACTACCGAACGGATTGGAATGAAATTTGGTATGTAGCTTACTCTAGGGCCATAAGTGTTCACTAAAAAAGGGTTTTAAAAAATTGGAAATTTTAGGGGGGTTTGGGTGGTAAAAATTACTAAATCACGATTTCTTTAAAATTACCCAACAGATTGGAATGAAACTTGGGATGTAGCTTCCTCTAGGGCCATAGGCGCTCGCTAAGAAAGGGTTTAAAAAAATTCGAATTTTAGGGGGGTTGGGGGGGGGGGGTCAAATTTACCAAATCAAGATTTCTCAAAAACTACTGAATGGTGGGGTTCAAAGTTGCTAAATCACGATCATTTGTCGCATTTATTTCACCAAAATAATTATGCAATAGCGAAGCATTGCCGGGTCAGCTAGTATTTAATATATCAAAATCATTATTAGGAATGTCCACCAATGTGAACACATTATTACTGAATGTTGTTATTTATTCCAGTAATGGTTATTTTTACAGTTACAGAAGCCTGGTTGTTTTCACTGATATAATTTTGGTAAATCTATTGCAATGGCTGACGGTACGTAACCCTTGGCGTTAAAGTCAAATTCCCATTTCTCAAGTTTATTTATAAATACATTCTAAATTACT
>JAGFPH010003171.1:14089-29274 GCA_018207615.1 Philaenus spumarius | reverse complement strand
AGATAAGATGAATATAAAATAGTTGGTTAATTACAGAGCTATTTTTTTGGGGTTTATTATTGTTAAAACTATAAAGTTTTTTCCCCGGATTCACTCAATTTTGATATTTGCTTCAGTGTCAGGTAAGTAATCGGGATCTGAATGAAACAACTTTTGGTGTTGTGGTAAAAAAAATTAAAATCTTACAAATTTAAAAAGCAAGATGTAAAACTGAACGGAAAATAGAGGCACTTTTTGTTTATTGCATAATATAATTTATTAAGTATAGAGTGAAATTAAATTTCAAAATATCTTCATATCTGTGGTTCTAATTAAAATCGAAAAACATGCTACCAACCCCCATACAAGCTTCGAAAAATGTGTGCAAAATGTTTTTCACGATATAATGGGTATTGTAATACGTTTAAAAACATTGCAATAGTCAAATATTTTTCAAACTTAAGTAGTATCAGATATACAGGGTGTAAAAAAAGTCCACCCCCTTTAATTTTTTGCTTGTTAAAACAAACAAATATCTTTTGGGGAACGATACTAACTTAATCCAAAGTATCTTTTGACGTTATCGGAAATTTTGAGTGTCCCCCAAAAATGGGGGATTTCGGGGCAACTCAAAATTTTTAAATGGGAAGTATGTTCATGTCATACCTCATTTTAAAGGTGTATTTAAGACTAGGAAAATGACATAAAGAAAATAAAAATCGGACCACCCAAAACAAAATGGCGGCCCTAAAAGTGTTAAAATAAATTGTAGGCGGGGAGACCGACTTTTTTTACACACTGTATGAATAAGTTTAAGACTTTTCTATCACTGTATACATAAGTTTTGAATGAAATTAGTCACAAAAGTATTGAATAGAAGTGCTTGGGTAGATATAATTTTAAAATAAACCTAATGTCAGTGTATAAAAATATCAAAAGGAAATGGGTTTGTGTGTGAACGATACCCAGCAAAATCTATGAGTCTATTACACGTATATATAACACTTTTAACATAGGGGTCAAAATGATTCGCGTTTCTTCGCGTGTAATAATTGTAAAAAACTAAGGAAAAGTGAGCTTTTAGTACAGATCAGTATGTATGCCTAAATGGAAAATGTAGATAGATTTGGTTGAAATGAACTACGTTTTATCTACTTATTAACGGGGTAGGGGAAACAATTAATTTTTTCTTAAAAAATGTCTAGATCAGAACAGATCGGAAACATGCATGCAATTTGGCACACTTAAAGTAGGCCTACTTTTGTATCCAAATAGTTTTACATTTGGTTCTCAAAATGTTCTGTCCTTTTATAAATGCGTTTAGATTTTGTTGTTCTCTTTTTAAAATTTCAATATCGCCACTTCTAAAGGCACTATATAGCCATGTCGTTTAACCTTGATTATTTGTCATACTTTTTTAATCTCATAATATATCAAATTGAAGTTCTTGAAATAATATATAAAACTAATTGTAATTTATTATAACATCTGCTTTGACTTAAAAATTGTACGAAATATCCCCCTTATGTAACTTCCGTAATACAACAAGCTCAGTAGGGCGGTCATGGTAGTTATCTGTCGTGCAAACAAACCATTACATAGATTTACTGAATGTAGTGGTGTACACACATTCATGCGACAGACGCTTATCTAGAAAATACATTAGGTCTGTAAATACGGTGTAGATTTTGCAGAGAATTTAAGATTTGAAATTTATAATTTTACGGTAATTTTGTATTTTATCGCAGACTAATCAGTTTGTTACAAGTTAAACGCATAATCTAAAACGACTTGTGTATACTTATTAAATTAAAACCTAAAATAATGAATGATGTTTCCTTACTAATAGATGTCGGTTTGAATATTATGGTTCTTTTATGTTTCATAATGTTTTTTTAATTGGAATAGTCAGTAATTAAAAAAAAGTTGGCTAAACCGATAAAAATATATCAAAACAGTAAACGGAAGAAAAGTTAATAATACAAATATCTACTAAAAGGACCGAAAAACAAAGTCTTTGTACGGTTTGCTTACAATAATCCATTCAATAATTTCTTCATTTAACCGTTGAGCTACATTATTAAAACAATTTGTGGCGTTGAAGTTTGCAATTAAGAAATCTACACAATTTTCACTTTAAAGCAATATGTAAACCTGTAGAACAAACAAATGTCTTGCAATAATTATTTCATAAAACTGAAATATCCGATGAAAATTTCGAGAACTAATTAGTAGGTTTTACACATTTTTCGGCTTCTCTGACTCAACTAGTATAACGCTAGACATAACTTTATCATGTAATTGAATGAATTAGTTATGTCATGTTCTAACAACTTGGATAAGCTTATGCTGTGATTAAATGTTAGTGCCCTTTAGAGATTGTACGTGACTGTGACATATTGAAACAGTTTAGACCCTACGTAGCAGCTGTTGTCCTATAACTTAAACCTTGACTGCTAAACACGTAGATATTTACAATTCAGAAATTGAAGACTAGTAACCTACTACGATCAAATACATATGATACATATATTTAAAGACAAATAGTTCACGATCAGTATTTGACTGTTCTCACTGCATATGCTACAACAATAAATTAAGTATAACAACAATTTAAGTGCAGGTATAGTCAGTTCTTGATGAAGAAAATATGAAATAATACAATTATTGTTAAAAACTGAAGGGATCTGCTCCCTACTCGTGTCGCTCACCAAACCTCACGGAGACTAGCAGCTTCGGTGCTCGCTCAATTACATCTACACTGGCGGTGAAACAGATTATTGTATAGTCTATTTTCGCGGAAACGATTATTGATTAGGATCAAGGTAGAGTGGTGGGGATCACGGTGCAGTGGGACGTATGCGGTGGATCCTAACGTATGCGCAGTAGGGCCAGAGTTTTTGCGTGAATGGCAGGAATTTTGATATAGTAGAAAGACTTTAACTAAACATAGTAAAATTAATTTCACAATATTAGCTTTATTAGATGACGACGAAAGTAGTGCTGCCAACCTAAGCACATTGTAATTAATTTCATGTTGATCTATTCATTACAAGTGGTGGTTGGGAATGTTTAGGCTTCGAAATAATACTTTTTACTAAGAGTTTAGTAGTTTTATTAACTGTCAATATAAACATTGTACATTTAGGTTGATGATATTTTTCTCCAATGGATGTGATGTGTGTGACGTCATGTGTAGTGATATAAAATTGTGCAACATTTGTTTACCTCATTTATTTACTGCAAATATGAAAATTTTAAGTTTTGTTTGATGTAAATATTTTTTTACAATTTTTCTAATATACATGTATTATGTACGCAATGTGTTTAAGGGTTTACGAAAATTGGTTACAAGCTGTGACGCCAAGCGTAATAATACAGTAGCATCACTTTTACAGACATTTGGACATGTAATTTGGTGTTATTATGTCTTGAAGTTAACCAGAACACTTTTGTTTTTTATTAATATTTATATGTAGTTTAAAGATATCGAAAAGTGTAAATTTCGTGTTTTGCTGTTCGTTATATATTCCGATAAGACATTAAGTTTGTTTTTGTAATATATGTACAATTAAAGTGTTTCTAAGTTGTTCCGCTAAACGCATTCGAGTAGCAAAATATTTTGTGAAGTATTAATTTTTATATAGTGAACATGCCGTGAGGTAGGCTATTGTTTTTTTAATTTTTTTACAATTTGTTTCGTTAAATGTTTTTACAATTATGTTTAATTCGTTTAGTAAATAATAGATTTAAATATGACCATTACAACCTAGAACATTTTCGTGCTTATAATATGTTGGCAAGTCTGCCACAGTATGGCATATTGTAAATTTTACTCGTGAAGTAATTTAATAATTACTAGATAAGGTGTCCATAATTGTGACGTCAGAGCCTTCCGGAAAGTATTGAAATTAAAAAAAACTATTTAGCGTATTTAGAGCACACACAGAATGTTTGAAAATGCATCAACATGCCATATACTAAATATACCGAACTAACCATCTAAATAATAACAATAACCATGACGGCAAAAAATAGTACATTAGCGACGGAGAACCGTCAAAGTTTTGGACTACTCCAACACCTGGCGGTAGCAAGAAAGAAAAACACATTTTCGTTTTCTGTTTCACAACAATTGGACGACGCTACAATTCTCCTTTTTTTCGAAATTTTATCTACATTACTTTCGGACAGAAGGGAAAGGGGTTTTGAAAAAAAATCGGAAATGTCTTGAAAACAACAAAACTCAATATTTGATTAATTATTATTAAATAAAGCACTTTCTACAGATACCACAAATGTTAATATTATAAAATATACATTTTTCTTATTAACAATAATTATTCTAGTTTAGTTAACAAATATTTTAACTGAAACATATAAGGCTCAAATATTTTGTAACTGTACATCTTACTTCTCGCTCATTTGGCTGTCATAGTTTAAAATACTTTTCAAATTTCTTTCTAGCTGTCTCATTCGACTTCGCCCGCTAAAGTTGTTTTTCCGTAGATCATTAATATTTGAAAATTATTATATTTTGCTACCTCATTTAAAACCATATTATTGATTCATTGAATACAGTCCAGACTGTGTTCTGCTGATTTTCTCGCGGTAATATTGTTTATCTAGGTACAAACAAATTTACACTTTGATATTAAAACAACAATATCAGAAATAATTATACGTAAATACTTTCCTAGGGGGTTTTGTGTAAGACTCAGACCACAAAGTTTTAAATTGCTGGCTAAAATTATAATATTAGAAATTGAACAATCAAAATACGACACTTTACTTTTTTTAAAGTGTTTTTGGGGTCTTATTATTAGTAGAATTTTACTAAGTGCTTGAATCTGAGTTTAAAACAAATTAATATGGCAACTGGTAAGTCCTGTATAAGATAGGAATTTCTAAAATGTTGTGTGATTTACAGTTAGTAGTTTAAAAATCCTCTCAAAAGTAAAAAAAGAAAGAAAGTAGTCGTGGGACTGCCAACAGAAGTGAAAACTGCCATAATATAAACCGTTGGTTATATTGATACAATCCGAAATTTGACCACTATTTTTATCTTGTTCCATTTAAAATTGGAATCTATTAAACATGATTGTCTATGGACAAATAATAATAACGTAATTTTATTTTAGGCCTATACTGAAAAAAACACACATGTTCAGTTACTTTCTTTAATGCATCTACATTCATTACCATAGATAGCAAGCAAGTTTAGACATTTACAAAAAAATGAGAAAGAACTATGTCCATTTTAGAGGTAACACCAAGCACATTATTAACGCAGTTTACAAAATTAGGAAGTGTAATGTCCATTTCACAGGTAAACTACATTAACAAGTAAACTATTTTAACACAACTTACAAAATGAGGAAGTGTCCATTTAATCGGTGCGTGTTGCGACTAAATTAACACATACAGCTATTGAATTTTTTATGTGTGAAACAGCCTTAAACTAAATACAATACACGCATATAAAATACAATGGGTACGGTACGGTGCTCATTCGAATACCCACACAAAAAGTGCCGAACGGGCCATAAGAAATTTTCACTTCAAAAATGTTATTGTTAATGTATCGATTATTGACATACAACTTAGACACACCGATTGTTAACGTGATTCTCACAAGCAGTAAATGTAGTAAATCCTACTAAATAGAGGATACTACAGTAACGATTCTAAAAATACGATTTTTTGTAAATACCGTATATACTTGCATCTAGTGATGTGTACTAATAAGATTGCACAAAAATATAACTCCACCACATTAATAAACTAAAAATTGAAACGTACTTTCGAAACAACCGGTACTTTGAAGACTGTTATATTATTGGATGTAACGTGTAAATTGTTTTGCCTACCTGTGTGAAAGTGATATCTCAGGTGCCAAGACTGAGTGTAGTAATACGATACGAGACTTGAATATCGATAGGAAGACGAATAGTGTATAAAACTGCCTAGCCTAGGGTTTTGGCAGGCAGAGTCATACATCAGTCCACAATGATCCCATCAGTACAGGTGAGTTCTATTTTATTTTACATTAAGCTATTTTTGACAGATTATTAATAAAGACGGAAATAGTGTAATACCAGTAAAAACCGATTACCATCAACTAGGCTCGATCTGAGGCGGATTGAGGGACATTGCATGGGAACTTAAAAAAAACAAAAACAATTATACAGTGTGTCTGAAATAGGGTTCTGAACATCTTGAGCAGAGTTTGTGTTCAAAATAATGAAAGTCAACGAATTGCTTAAAACCGCTTTCCTCAAAAACCCACCATTTTGTTTTTTATAAAAACTACAGAAGTTGATAAGTCATTGATTTCAAACTTTTACGTAGTTTACACATGTTTTACTTAACGCTTTACGAGTTTAAAAAAAATTAAGATTTAATTTGTATATTATTAGAACAACCGCAGTTTAAACTTTTTAAGGATTAAATCCCGTAAACAGCCACGTTTACAAGTTACAAGGGACACAAAATTAAATATTTTCTGCAGCTCAAACATTAAATGAGTCATTTGTAATTGTCTACAACACTAAGGTTAGCATAGATTCAAAATATTCTAAGCCAAATTACTGGATCTATAAATAACACAAATACAACTGTGACCAACAACCACTACAAAATGAGGAATGACTATTGATGTGCGTTTTTTTTTTCAATAACTCGGTAAATAAATATAAGTACATTTTATTTGCCATTGAAAAAGAAACATATTATTTTGTCGCTTGAAATTAGATTTGAAAATTCCACAGTTTTATACATTCTACTTTTAAAAGTATTATCAGCCTCACTTTAAAAATATTTAAAATAAAGTCATTGTTTTTTGTAAAATTTTTAATCCATTAAATGAAACTGTTAATGGTTTAAGTAATATAATAAAACTTTACCACAAAATTTCACAACTTATACGTGTACGTGTTACAACGACAATGTCGACATCTTCAGTGATGCACGAGCTAAAATAATCAAACTATTACTCGTTTTAGCTCGTGCACTGAAGATGGCGACATTGTCGTTGAAACGCGTTTCGGTCAATAAGGTGTAATAACGTTGTGAAATTTTGTGTTCAAGCTGTATTCTATCAAGTTATTTTCTTACAAGTCAAGCTCAATAGTTACAGTATTTATTTATGTTTATGTAGGCATAATAAACATTTTAAAAGCTTTTTAATAATTAGTGTAAATATAGTATAAATATGCCTCAAGTAGTAATCGATATCTTTATATTTAAGAGGCTTTGCCATGACTTACTGACTGACATAAGATCAACGTGGAAGCAAAAACTACTTAGATACAAGAACGAAGATTTAAAGGTATATTCTTATGGGGTAATACGTACACTAAGAAAGGATTTTGCAAAATTTGTATTTCAAAGCGTAATAAACGGTATCAGTTAACTGACACAAACTTTTTCCCAACTTACTGTAGTCAAAATAATATTGTTTTTAATCATTTTATTTACTACTTTTGAGAACAAAACAAAAACATAATATTCTACCTACGTCAATCGTATAAAAAAATTATTGTCCCAGGCGGGATTCGATCGCGCGACCTTTGAATTACTGGCCGTGCTCGCTACCGTGGTGCTACCCCGTGCGGCCGCTGCCGCGATGCTAGATTGACAACACAAACTTGTTTATTTTAAAACATTTCCCCATAATTATAAAACGCCGAAGTTTTGATAAAAGCGGGTGGTGTCATTTTGTTTGGCATCTTAAGCACTATAAATACTGAAAATTTGATCAAAATCGTTAGAGCCGGTTTTGAGAAATTTGCATTTTTGTCGTTTTTTATGGGTTTTTAGGGGTAAATTACCCTTAAAAATTAAAAATTCCAAAATATGAAAAAAACGCCTGGAGATATTAGGGTTTAGTACCTACATACCAAATTTCATGAAAATCGGACCAATAGTGTCCTCTTTGGTCGTGTATACATACAGACAGACAGACACCACTCTAAAAACACTTTTTTGGGTTCAGCAAGCACCAAAACAAAAAATTCCACTAAAAATATTTTTGGGTTCAGGGAGCACCAACACAGATAATTGCACTAAACAACTTTTTGGGGTTCTGGGATCACCAAAACAGATAACTCAACTGAAAATTCAAATTCGAACATTTTTACGAAAACAATACTTTCTCCATATACTACGTATAGGGTGGAGAAAGTAAAAATAGTGAAAATTTGGGGGTTCACCCCTAGCCTTATTACATATAAAACAGCTGATACGAATCAAAAGCTTAGCAACACATGTTTGTTTACATTCATTACCGTAGTAACCAACTTAGCAAATTAACAATCAATTTTTATTATTCACAACCAACATTCTTTATAGGTTCTTGGCATACCTGATCAGTTTGAAATACAGATTTACCGTATCCATTTTGATCATATTTTATAACTTGAAAATCGTCTCTATTTTTTTTTATAAAAATACAAAAATTCTGTCCTACTCAATCTGTTACATTTCCTTCGCCACGTTTCTTGTATGATGTATAAGAAATAGTGAAATATAAAGAACTAATTTACAACATAAATTATTGTTTTAGGAGTTTATATATTTTATTTTTGCGAGTATATGGATCACGATAACAAGAGAAAGTTGTACACCAATTTTTGCTGAATTGTTTTTACTTCGGTGTCGGTTACTTGTTAATAATCCTTTTTATAATTTATTGGTAATTCGTTATTTTGATCGCCTTCATTTAAAATAATTTACCAATTATTACTAACTTTAGCCGAGATTGAACCCCAAGCGAAGCAAGTATTGAAACAGAAGGCCCAAGTTGACAACAGACAAATGGTGGCTCCATTAATAAACTCGGAGAAATTTTCTCTAAAGGTTCAAATAAATCTTTAGACTCGGAAATCTTTTAAGTCGGAAGGAGGCTTGTAGAGCTGCGACTCCATCATTAAGAAGCAAATGACACATTTAATTACAAAATCTGTTCCTCCATTAAAGTGATAATTTCTTTTTTCTTTAAAATAAAATTACTACACTTAGTACGTGGGAGTTTAAACGGGCGATGTTTTGTTTAAATGAAAATCTTTTGGAATAAAATCATTTCTTATTTTGCTTATTGTTGTAAAATATTTTTAACAAGTATAACTAAATATAAGTTCTTTAAATTATTAAAAACAATTTTATCAGATCAAAGCGATTTACAATTAAAAATGTTGCCTGGAATAAAATTTTAAAAAAATGTTGATGTGTTTACGATTTTCGTATTGCATGCTCACAAGTTTATTTGTGAATATTTGCACGCACTTAGTGTTACAATGTTTGTTTGCTCATAATAATATGCATATATTAAAATGGTACGTGGTTTACTTGTTTTTAGTTATATTATAATACTTTTATTTTGTTTTGTAGGAACAATATACAGTATATATATTATTAATTTCACAATATTTGTAATAATGCATACAACTAATTGTAATAAATCACGTTTTTCTAATACCTTTATATTTTTGTGCGCTTTATTTAATTTGTAATTTAAAATTAAACTAACAGGCCTACTAATATAATATTCCGAAATAATGAAATTATATATTTTGTTCTTAATACTGAAAAAAGATTTATTTATAGTTTTGTTTATTAAAAAATAAGGTGTTTGATTGTAGGAGAAGTAGCTTACAATTATAATGTATACCAATATTTCTGTCTTACAGCTGTTGTGCCTTGCTTCGCTTCTGATCACATGTTGCTGCGCTCAAAGTCAGAATGAGCAGACCGCCGAAGAACAGGCTAAACTGTTCGGCCAAAAGCAATACTTCGGTTACCCTCTGAGCAGAGCCTTCCAGACCAACAGAGGAGCGCAGCAGTTCACTCCAGTTACTGAGGATCAAGCTGCGTCCAAGGAACAACAATTCTTCAACAACGCTCAAGGAAGACAGGATAATCCATCTCAGGATGCCCAGCAGTTGCAGGAGCAACAGAATGCATTGCTGCAGCAACAACAGTATCTACAATACGCACAGCAACAATACTTGGCGCAGCAACCTTCAGCTGGTAGACTAGCACAGCAGCAACAGCAGTATTTGGCGCAACAACCGGCAGCCGCTAGACTTCCCCAACAGCAGCAACAATCTCTTCAAGAACAACAATACAAGGCAGCAGAGCAGTATCAGAATCTGTTAGGAGTCAGGTTCTCGGCAGCTAATACCGTTGCCAAAACTCAATTCAGTGGAAATGGTTTTAGCTATTCGTATTAGATTGTCTTCAATAAATAAAATTCTTGTAAAACCCATTAGTTTGTGTTTCGTAATTTCATAAAATTTATGTAAATTAATTCAGAAAATGTGCAAATGATGTTGACGTCTTGGTGGTTGGGGTGGGTGATTGATTTAAATTGTTTAATTAATCTTCACGTCTCATTGGTTAAGAATAAAACTAAAAATGAAAGAATTGAAGACTGTGACACGCGGCAGAAAATATTTTTTGAGTAGGGATTCCGTCATCATCACAGGACGTTAAAAATCATGTTCGACAGCAGACAGAGTCTCCCGATAGATACTAGCTTGACTCATTAGTGATACATTAGAAATATAGAACACCTTCATATTTCCCACAGTTTGTTTGTTCACATATTTTGAGGAATTAAAATTAAAAATTGACGTTACAATAATGTCTATGATCATTTTAAAGATTTTAATAAACGATTCTTATAGATTAAAGATAGGTAAAATCTTTAATTCTAAAAGTTTTAACTACACCTGTTACCTGCAAATTAAAATGTTAGGAAAATGTTAAAATTTTACCAGCGTAGCAATTGGGACGATTATACTTATTTTATTGGAATGTTGGTATGATTGGTAAATCAAGTAGTCTGGTGAAAATCATTTGTACCTTATTTTACGAATTCTAATATTTTTTTAATGTAAAACTTTCAATTTAATAGTTATTTACTCCAGAGTAGAATTTATACGATGTTCCTCTTAGACGACGAATTTTAAAGTTAACCCATCTGAATTTAAAGTCTGTTGATTTAAGAAATGTCTACTCTTGGGAATCCCAACCTAAAGAAGCCTAAATCCCAAACTGATATAAAATAGGATTGGGGATGCATTAATAATTTTAGATATATTTAAAACTTTATTTGGCAAGTAGCTTACTAAATTCTGTTTTAAAATGGTTTTGCTACGCTAAGTATGATGTTTGAAATTAAATTTTAACGTAATGGAAAAACAATGATGTCAAGTTGAACATTGCTTTGGGAAAAGGCATTTCAAAGGGGTTCGCTCAAGTCTGTTAATAAGGGTTGGAATTGAATTCAATATTTTGTTTTCTGTAAAAAGTAGAATCACATCAAAAGAGAAAATTTTAATCCTTTTTCATCTATATTGATTACCCGTTACGTTAATCTATAACTTTACTACAGCAAGATTACATGTTCTAAATTAAAATTTTGTATTGATTTACTTTAATATCAATGTGTATAACTTAAAGTGATACGTAAAATAATTAACAAACTTGCACTTATTTCCTATATGTTACATGCCTAAGGATATAGTTCAGGTTTGAGAGGAAATCCTTAAATAATTAAAAAGAAATCGTAGAAAAGGATTTACAAAATCCATTAGTTTATTCAAAGTAATTTTTAGTTGATGAAAGATTTGCAGTGATTTTATAACAATCACCCGTTTACTTTAACATTCAAACTCTATTTCTACGAGTAGTATCATTTGATTTCATATTTTGGATTTTGTGTTGCTTTAGTAGGTTAAGTTCATGTTTTAAAATAATAATTACTTAAAATACTTTGAATAATTTTACAATAAAAACAGCTTGTAAAAATTTTAATAATTTATTTATACATTTCATTAGCTTTGAGGATAAAACAGGCCTACATCATTGTTGAAAAAAATAATATGAAAGAAAAATCGAGAGTAGTAGTGAAGTTAATACACATAACAATTTACATAATAAATGGGGTTTACTTTAGCGTAACTATAAATAAAGACTTATTGATCCCACAGAAATAAGGAAGCTGTTAGAAAAAGTGGAAATAATTCTAAAATATACTAAAGCTTATAAAGATTACAATATTTTAATTTAAACTCTTAAACGTAGTTTTATATTGGTCAATTTACAATCCTATCAAACACGACATAGGTGCAATAACTCAATATTGTCGGTTTGTTCATTTATTAATGTTCTTGAAACTTAAAACAATTATCTTACACTTATAACAATTATCTAAGATCTTACACTTAGTGAAATTACTTTGTAATTGGAATTGTTGTGGACGGAATTTGGTTGAAAACGTATATAAATGAGCACAAAACCAATATACAAATTGAACCTTTCAGAATATATTGTACGAGACCCGTCATCTTTTTACAATTTCCAAGGTTGTTTGACAAGGGTTATTCTATGGCACAATGTTGGTTCATCTGGTGAAGGGCTCTCCATAGATTAAATTTATATTTTTATAATATTATGATTGTGAGGTGTTAGGTATATATTTTTAGTAAGAACGACACATCTTAGAGTATTAAAACATATATTGTTTCACGATTGTGATGAATGTACTCTTAAAATACGTGCAAGGAGAGAGAACTTACTTACGTGTTGGCGTAAGTATATTTATTTAAAATAAATTTTCCTAATCCTTCCTGAATTAATTTATAGGACTGATTATGCTCAATACAGACAGCCGTGTGGAACAATGCCCTACCGAAACTGTATATAGTTTTATCTGTGTTTTGTGAACTACCCTAAGTATGACTTTGTACACAACAGAATATTTAAACTGTGTATAACGTCTGGATTAGTCCAGTTTTAATAAAATTTGGTTAACCTTGCTCTGAAACAAATAATAAATATTCAGTTTAAGGATGATTTACGCAAAAGTGGTGAATTTAAATTGTAAGATATATTTTTGTTAGTTTAATATTAAATCTTCACCACCGACTTTGACTTATCTTTCATACTAGGCTCAAAAACGTTGATACTTATTGTATCAATTGCACACTATGTTATAATTTTATAGTTACTGTACTTGGAAAATACCGCTTTATTTTGTCTTAAATGAAGACAAACTGCCAGTTTTTCCAATGAAAATAATGTTTAATGATATTTCAATATATAACATTACCTTACACTAATACAGTTAGAACAGAATTTCAGAAGGACGACCTTCACGAAATTATCCTTATTGTACCAACCAGAAATCTGCCATTAATGAACACAGTTTGTTTTAATTAATGAAGTGTGTCGTAATCGAACATTTACTTCTTCCAAGTTCACGCACAAAGTGTCAGACTAAATTATTTAGCGATTGAATAGCGGAAAATTAATTGTCACATAGCGTCAGTAATGCTGAAGGGAATTGATTTTTTTTTAAAGATTTGGGAGTTATGAGCATGTATAGAATAGGATGTGTGTTCTACTAAAGTTAATATATAGCTTACAGATTTGACACATACCCTACTATAATTACAGAATTTAAAAAATAATCACCCTTTTAGGCTTCCTCAAGATAGGTTGAGAATATCAAGCATTTGGAATCTTAAGGCATTCCCATTGAAAGGAAGTAACTCTGCAATAATTAAAATAAGCATATGCAACTTTAAGGTAACTACAGGGATACTTCCATCATAAAAGAAATAAAATTGAACAATTAACGAACCATACTGCACTTACTTTAAGATTGTCAGTCAGTAAATAAAATTCAGCATTACTCTAAGTAATGATCATAGCATTTCGTTTATTCTGAGTCGGATTCACTTTTACAACCAAACTGCTACTGTGTTGTGATTTTTTTTTGACACAGGTGGATTTTGTTTGATATACAATATATTTAACATAACTACAGAAGAAGAATCCATTGGTGAAAAACCGGTACTTTCTGGCGAAAATGGTACCTGCTTCGTCTAGACACTTTTGAAAAATTAGGGCATTAATGTTCTCACAAAAAAATGCGTTCTACATATTCAATTATGCCATACCAGTTTGCGGCAAAACAGCTAAACAATCACTTTCAGTCTGCACTCATATTTTGCTACATATGAATTCACTACTCCTTGAATGTGATACGATAGCAGTTTAAGGTTGTTTTCAACTTTGAAAACGATTGTTACAACAAACTTTCTTTGTGGCCAAGTTCATGGCGAAGCTGCAGTTAGTAAGTTCAAAGTTTCCATCTATTGGGAATAATGTCAAGCACGGTGTTTTTGGGAATAAATTACTTCGAACAAAATTTGTAGGGCTATTCTGGATAGTCAACCTAGTTCCGTGATTTCTGCTCTGTTACTAAGCCTATCTGGTGAGTGTGCTTTTAAAACATTTCCAATGTCTAAAAATGTTGACTCCATTTACAAATGCTTTTGGGTACTTCTACAATCTACTCATGCCATTTCGTTTCATGACAGTATATTATTAGCGAATTTCCATAGGAAAAATGAGCTATTGCAGTGGCCTTTATGGTAAGACCCAAGGTCGGGAATAGCAAATGAGCACTGATCATGGTCCCCAGAACACGTTTGGGGGGTGTTATTAAAAATCGTTTGGGGGGTGTATATATATGTTCGCACTCTAGCGGTCGCATTTTAAGTCCGATTTGGTCCAAATTTGGTACACATGTTGGTTGTCTACGTCGCTCGGACGAGTTCGTTAGCCAAAAAAATCCAACAACCGGAAGTACGTTTTTTGACCGGAAGTAACTACTTTTTTAGATTTTTACTATGAGAATGATTTTTTTTAGAGTGTTTTCTAAAAATATAAATGCAGGATGTTATTCTGCACATATTGTTTTTTACGCGACCTTTGGTTTTATAGCGCGTTTGGTTCCCCCAAAATCGATCAAAACTTAAAATACCAAAAAAGTACCCGGTTCGAAGCTAAGTGGTGGAAACTCGCGAGGCCACTAGGCGCAACCACAGAGAAGAAAAATATTTTTCTTCTCTGTGGCGAAACGAAATTCTACTAATATATTGCGTACACACAGACAGCTGTTCAATACCTTCGTGAGTAGACCTATTTCCCAAATTGTTGGTTGAAACCCTAAAACATAGGCATATAAACTTAATTTTGGAAATTTGCTCAACTCACGTCAGCGGTCCAGCTGCGTGGTCGAATTATTTTAATTTCGCGAGTTATAATACGTTGCTGTTTTATAGTGATTCAAAATTATTACATTACGTATTTTTAAATATCTGAGGTATGTGTTATGTGTATGTGTACTG
>JAGFPH010003171.1:0-13989 GCA_018207615.1 Philaenus spumarius | reverse complement strand
GATTTTGGTTACACAGTATAACTGTTAATAATGTTTTTGCCAGGAAAAAAGATAATACAGTACAATAATAACCTTTCATAAAAAATCTATATTTTCCTTTTCCACCATTAAAACTTTCAAGAATGGGTTTTAAGGCCCGCACACACCGAACGCGGGAAGCGGGAGCGACGCGAATTTTCTAATTCCTAGAAATTTAGTCGCGGGAACTGTTCGCGCGGGATCTTAGGTGGCGCACACACAACGCGGGAAGTTTCGCGGCGAACTCAGTTGGTAAGGTGACAGTGTTGTGGTCAGTTGTACTTACCTTCTCATCGTTCGTCGCTCGCCATGTCATCTGATGAAGAAGAGGCTTTGTTGCTGTTCGCCTTGGCTGAAGATGAAATTCATAATAAGACGTGGGTACACGCTATAATTAAGGAAAGAGAACAGTATGGGGAATATCACACCCTGATGTCGCATCTCCGAATGGATGAACAAAGGTTTTACATTTACTTTAGTATGACACCCAACCTGCTTTGATGAACTACTTGGCTTAATCAGCGATGATATTGAGAAGAAAGACACGAACTACCGAAAATCTATCTGCCCCGAGGAACTAAATAATTACGAAACTTTTTTACGCTTACGAAAAAATTCCAAAAAATTTTTACAATTAGTTATGAAGGCCTAAAATTGAACTTTTTCCTTTCGTTACTGAACGTTTTTTGTTTCTTGAGCTAATAACTTTTACAATTTTACATCAATAATTTTTTTAATTGCATATATGAATTTTTTAAACTTTTCTCTACAAAAAAGGTACAGAATACTTTTGGATTGGGATAGAATTACTATTTTTGGCGAATTGTTAAAAATATGTACCGGTGAGTAGCTGTGTACATCTAATTCATTGAACAAAACAATTAGAATTACAATCAAGAGTAAACACTTTCAACCTACAAAATACAAAAGCCCCATCACAGCACTGAACACATACCAAGGTGAATCCAAGGGGGATGTTAAAATGTAAATGTAACCAAAAGAAATAGCTGTCAACACGTACTCACCAGGTACCTTCAACTCTTTCCCAATCTCGTCCCAAATCCGGTCTTTCTTCTTGATGTTTTTGTAGTCCTTATTATTTAAGTCATAAAGGACTGGATACGTGTACACACACTCTAATAACTCATAGTTACTCTAAACACACGTCTACACAATCAAAGCACAAAGCACTGATTACCGAGTACGAGTAGACACCTGTTGTGTGACTACTGACTGTAAGGTTCCCGCTCTATTCGCGCGGGAAAACGCTGCATGCAGCGAACCAGGCGGGACGACGCTGCGTAACGATCCCGCGACATGATCCCGCGCGAACGATTCGCGTTTGGTGTGCGCTCTCTCATATCCCGCCGTTGTTTTACAGTCCCGCGCGGGAACTTCCTAGAACTAAATTCGCGTCGCTCCCGCTTCCCGTGTTTGGTGTGCGCGGGCCTTTAAACGGTTATTTACTACCAGGAATATTTATAAATTTATATTTTCTACGAACCATATTCGCTTTATTTTTATTCTACTATACTTTTACTTACTTTTACATTTGAAATTTGTATTTTGAAAAATTTGTCAAAACATTTTCTCCTACACTATTAATATACTTTTAAAATATAATAGCATACGATTAAAATACTTTTTGCTTTTTTAAAAAAATATTTAATGTCCAGTTTTGTATAACGTTAGTAAGAAAACTTTTTAACAAAATAAGGATTACTGTTTTGAAATTTCCTTTCTGGACAGGTACTTTAACATAATACGCACATAAAGGCTGCCTCTGAACGCCCTAGCATCGTTGTGTGCAAAGGTTTTGCCAAACTCGACGCGAAAAACAACTCTCAAAAGATGCGTTCCTTGAAACTTCTTAGTTTTCTGAGTTAAACCTTTTCAATCCCACCTCTATTTCCAACAGTACTTAAGTTATAAAACAGTGGAGATAGATTTACTTACTGTACATGCACTGTTGGAATATTATACAAAATCCATATTTTTTTCAAAAATTTAAGAATATCATGTTTTCATAACTGAAATATTGTTGGTTCATCAGTGTGCAAGTTTCTTGATTTGCCAATTCCAATCTTTCGATGCAGTTACCATCCTAATACTTTAATTTTTATAAGGAACATCATTTTATTTATTTTCTAGTTTTGTTCCTAGAGCAATAAAATTATGGTAAATCTGTTTTAATACAACCATGAACAATTATTGAATGATTGCAACTTTAAAACCATTAAAATCAATGTTTCTCCTAAAGTTAATTTAATTTCTGGATCCTTCGAAACAAAAATCACCCTTCTTTTGTGCATTTTTATCTGTCTAAGGTTTAAAACCATTGTTTGTTTGAAGAAACGTTAAACTTTATATAGTTCTTCTATATAACTTCGAAATAATAATTTGTACATGTTTTAAAAGTGCCGACATTCAGTTTATATAGTTGGTTATCGAATCTAAAGGAAACAGATTAAACTTAGAACAAAATAATTTAACGTTATATTTTAATCTGTGCTTTTGACGAAATGTAATTATAGACATTAAAATCTTTAATTGTGTTTAATGAAGCAAGACTTCGTTGAAGATTGAAGCTATTACTTGAGTAAAATTAGACGGAATTGAGACGGATTATATTGATTATATTAAGATCTCATTAAAAGGTAATTGAAATTGTTTGATTACACTGTATAATCTTACTACCTGTAAACAGGTCGTCTGGTGTTAGGAAAATTTAAATCATATTAACTTTGATATTGATTTAGTATGAAAGTCATTATACTTAGTTTTTACATTAGTAATATTAATAGGCGTAAAAGTAATAGTATAATATAAAGTATTGTTAGGGGAAATAGAAGAACTTTAAATAAGTAATACTTAAATTAAGTCAAAATATTCGGCTACTGCTTTATAGGATTTAAACTACTTTGAGGTTGTTTCTTTTAGCACACATACAGGCATGTATCGATTATTGAGTGGTGTATAGTAACTACGTCTTGAGTATCGATATAAAATGTATTTTTACTGATTCTTATTTGGAGAAATACAAAGGAGTTTTATATGTAAGAATAAGAAACAATGTTTTATTCTTAATTTTTTAGCAATTAAATTTTAATTTCTTCTTAGGAAATAGTTAAAAATAATTATGTATTGCTATTATTTTATTATTGATATCTTGTGTATGATAAATTCAACAAAAATTATTTTCTTATTATTTATATTTTTTATAACTTCAATTTCATTATCTTCTAATAATTGATTTGAAGCTTGAATAGGTCTTGAAATTAACTTATTTTTTTTTGTTCCTTTAATACACACACAAAATAATATTTATTCGTCTGAATCAAGAATAAAATATTTTATTACTTAAAGAATAAGATAAATAATTTTATGATAAGGAATTATTATTTTATCATTTAAAATAATAACTAACCAATCAACTATAATTATAATATATGCATTAATAGCAAAATTGGGAATTTCACCATTTCACATAATATGAGCCTCAAGAGTAATAAAGGGTACTAAATGATTGTTTTATTTGTTTTTACATGACAAAAATTAGATTCATTAATGTTAATAAGATACATTATTGTTAATTCTTACATTATTTTTCCTTTAATTGCATCTTTAATTATTGGTTCGTTTGGGGGAATCCACTTATTGTTGGTTTTATTGTGTTATTTTTTAACACAATTCTATAAAACTAACAAAAACTAATAATTACAAAAAGTCTGTTGAAGTCACTGCAAGTACGGTCGCGAACTGCTGTGCTGTGACGTAAGACAAAATACAACCTAACTAAATAAGTATATACAACTGTCCAAGCTGTTCAGGTCTTCACGTCTTTTACAATGCTTATCTTATCTTCTCCTGGAACTATTCAGACGGGAGCGAATACAAATTTTTGAAATTAATTCACATATATATTTATATATATATATATAAACGGAGAATTTTGAGTCACAGGCTTACGTGTAACCAAAATGTATACCAAAATAACATTTCTTCCAACAACACCTCATGTATGCAATATAATCATGACTGGAATTAATTTTCTATTTTCTTTGGGAATTAGTGAAAAGAGGTGGCAACACACATAGGTGTAATAGTATTGCGGCACAAATAACCTATTATATAATGGTGTTATGTTTAAATTATATTTAAAAAAACATTTAATTTTTTTATTTTATTTTCTGTTTTTACGTTTTCTTTGTGTGAACAATATCAATAGGTGCCATTTGCTTAGTCCATAATGTTATTATTATGCATTTACTTCACGAAGTAATAAGTTTATAACAGCACTATTATACACTTTAATTTTTTCTGTGATTTTAAACAAGAATAAATTGACAAAGATTCATTCCAATTACAATACGTATTTACTAATCATTATAGCTTTATCATTTACATTTGTAAATATATCCAAAATCAGAAACCTTTATGATATAGCTAAGTGGCATAACATGTAATTTTGTTTTACAGTATTGCGAAAAAAAACATTTGCCTTAGTATCTGAAAAATGAGGTTTAAGATGATAAGGAACATTATTTTATATAAAAAAAATATTGAACAATAAAAAAATGGCATTACACAAATAGGAAATACAACTTTTGTACATTTTGATACCAGAGGAAAAACTTAAATTACTAGAGTTTTGTTTCTCAATTCTAAAATATGAGAAATAAAGTTGATTCAGTTGATAAAACAGCATGTGAAAAGTTCAAGTAATAAAAATTCGTAAAATAATTGATAAAATTTATGGCTATTATTATTTGGTAAATGTCACTTTCTTTTGTCTTAAATGGAGTGCCCACTAGCAGATGCCTTTCATGTGAATGGACCATTGAAAATAATAGTACACGATATTTCCACAAGTAACACTTCAAATAATAATACGAATTATTATAGCCTTTCGGGGGAAACCATCCTTATCTCGAAAATATCCTAATGAGGCTAATACAAAATTTTGAATTAATTTATTTGTTCCTTATAATCGATTTCAATGACATTGGCGAACATTAATGAGTTTTATTTAAAGACGATTTCATAAGCAAAGAATTTAAATTGTAAGATCTAGTTTTAAAAATAAATGTCTATAGATTAAGTTTAAGAAACATTGGTAAAATGGCCATACCCTGAAAGATATTGTTAATATATTACGACGATAAAATACTGTTCAAGTAATAATCATTCCTAAAAGGATTAATACAATTCATAACTATTACTTGAAAGATATGACTTACTTTGTTTTAAGTAGAGCGTTCACTTACTAGCAGATACATTTTATGTGAATTGGCCCATTAAAAATAATGGTATTCAATATTTCCACAAGTAACTCTTCATATAATAGTGCAAATTACTACAGATTTTCACAGGGCATCTAGAAACATCCTCATCTAGAAAATAACCGAATCAGCCTAATGAAAAATGTTGAATTAATGTAGGCCTACTATTACGTTTATAATTAATAAAGTGCGCTGTCATTGCGTATTTACTTTTCAGGTCATCGCACAAAATTTCAATCTAAATGTAATGATTGAAAAGTGGAAAATTAACTGCTACACATTAACTGCTGATTATTGTTTCCGTATTTGGCTAGTCAATAATGCCTATTTTAAATCTACACCAATTTATTTAGTAACGCTGTCTAAAAACTGTGTTGTATGTCAAGAGATTTTGTGTTTCTTTTGTTTATTGCAGTAGTTTTGTGCTTCTTATTTATAGGACGTTTTTCTCTTTAAATTATATTTTGTGTTGTAAACTACGTGTTGTAATTTGCTTATGCCAATGTTATTACAAGTTTAACTTCCTTACTTTACCAAGAAATGAGTTTACATGAGAAACATTACACACTCTATCAAACAACCTTTTACTAATTAGGCCAACTCACCTTTCCGTATGAAAGTACGTAGTAATAGTTTAAAAAATGTACCCAAACTGAATAAATTTGGGCATGCACATGTTTACGTACTGTATTTGTTCATACTTCAGAAAATTTAGTATCATGTTAAACTTTTACCATTTTCAGTTGTTAATTTGATGTTGGTATTCATAGCTATTCCTTTTCGTATCCTTTAGGAAATGTGAGTTAAGAACTAAATCTTGACACTTAAATGAAAAATATCGATTTAAAGCTTCCTTGTTACTTAATTGCATTATTAAGTTATTACGTACGAACAAGAAGGGCTTAAGGTAGTTTTCAAATTCACGAAATTCTCAAAATATTTTTCAACCTACCTTAAGGAGGCCTAAAGGGCCGATTACTTTGTCGATTTCTATAGTTGTCTACTGGTCTAAATAAACTCCAGTAGCTTTTATTGAATAATAAATTAAAGAAATTTATTTGAACCTGTGAACATTACAGCATGTGAACATTATGGTTTACATTCTACTACTAGGTTATATTCGGCACATTTTCTAAAATAATAACTACGGAAGGCGATAAGTTATTTTTGAATTCTCAAGTTAAGGAAAATTGATCAATACCAGTTTAAGTAAGCGTCCTCCTATCTCCTTAACATTGAATAGTTTAAAAATTATTTTAAGAGTTCTTGGAGATGTGTAACGATTAATTATATGCTTAATATTTAGTTTGAAATTTTGTGCATGGACCTGGAAGAAGTAAATGATTGCACATCTCATTTGTTATAAAAATACACGTACATTAAACAAATATTTCTAGTTGGCCATATTAAGGTACTTTCTTGAAACAGTTGTTCTAATAAAATTCTCTGGTAAAGTACATTAAAAGGCGTTGTTCGTGGAACAGTATCATTTACTATTACTTGAATAAAACCATTCAATGTGGTATCTGATAGTGAACTCTCCATTTAGGAGAAAAGAAAATGTTATTTTCCGTCTATACTTAGTTTTTCATTTTGTGATGTGAAGTTGTGTTATTTAAGTTTTTTAGTTATTGTTATGGTTTATAGTAAACATTTTCCTTCTTTGTTATTGTTTTATTTTATCTTCAATGTTTAAAATTTTTTAATAGTTTTAAGTTGAACTTAATTTAAGATCTAAAATAATCTAAACAAGTTATTGTTGATTATGTTTAGTCGATTCTGTCATTCATTTGTTTATATATATATATATATTTTTGTATTTTAGGAGCATCCTATGGTTGTTTACCTATAAGAAAACAATGCTTTAGTTAATTTCATAGGTTTTCGCATTAATTATATTTTTTTGTAGAAGGTTATCTCAAAAATAATTGCTGAAAATAGTTATTTTCGTGTAATAATCAATTTGTAATGTTATTGTGTGTTTTTTTTAAATTGCAAGTTTTATAATACGAATTGTTAGATTACATTCTAATAAAACTTTCCTTTTTCTTCTTCACGGTTTCTAATATTTTAACAGCCTTTTCTCGAAAACTTCTATACAAAAATGTAATAGATACTTTTTTTCAATACCAAAACTTTTAATAAACTTTGCTCTCTTAGTTAACTTAAAATTCTAAGTTTTAAATTTTACTTACACCTCCAGGTATCACATTAAAGAAGACCCCACAAATATATATATAGATAATTGCACACATGTCTTTTGTATTTGGGATGACACCAATTATTCAGATTTAATTGAAATACAAAAACTTAATATTTTGAGTAAACTTAAAAGAATAGACTTTTTCTTCTGATAAACGTAGACATATATTGTTCAATATTCAAAATTATTGTACAATATGTTGATCAAACATAGGCTAAAACCTCCTCAGGTTATGTTGCTAAGTTTGACAAAAAGCTGCATGGAAAAGCTCAGGTAAGTAACTTTGAGTTATTAACTGATGCTTAAACAGGAAGGCGGAGATACTAGTTATTTTGCTATATACATCAGTATATATACAGGATGTACAAAAAGTCCTGCACTGGTTTAATATTTCATATTTAAAGAAAATTTTGAATGTAGATGTGATTGAGGAACCAACTCTATAAAAAATACTATTTTATTAAGATTTCAAAAAAATTATCCGCCATCTTGGATCCGCCATTTTGAATGTAACTTTATTTTTTTAAATAGGAAGGTGGTCATGTGATACATCATTTCGATGTAGAAATTCAAGAGAAAACCAACAGTGAAATTTGCACATCCATATCTATAACCGATTAAAAATGGCGGCCAAAAACCAACAAAACCTTGTTTTCCGATTTTGCCCCATTTTGCTGTACTATTTAAAAAAATACTAATTATTATTATTTTTGGATTTCGAATCAAATAAGCTTTCAAACGATATGCCACACAAAGGAATTTATAAGTATTTAAAATTTTTGAGTTACAGCCATTTTCATTTTTCAAAATTGATTTCGATTGGTTTAACCAAATATCGTTGTGTGGCATATCGTTTGAAAGCTTATTTAATTCTAAATAAAAAAATAATAATAATTAATATTTTAAACGAAAATAGTACAGCAAAATGGGGCAAAATCGGAAAACAAGATGTCGTTGTTTTTTGGCCGCCATTTTTAATCGGTTAAAGATATGGATGTGAAAATTTCACCGTAGGTTTTCTCTTGAAATTCTACATCGAAATGATGTATCACATGACGACCTTCCCATTTAAAAAAACAAAGTTACATTCAAAATGGTGGATCCCCAATTACATCTCCCTTCAAATTTTCTTTATATACGAAATATTAAACTAGTGCGGGACTTTTTGTACACCCTGTGTTTAGAGAGAGAGAGAACGGATTAGTAAAAACACAAAAATGTCATTTTGTATATTTTTATTTATTTAGATTTTATTCATTTTTTATTTTTGGTGAATTTTTATATTTTCCACATAAGGTAGGCCTATCAAAATATTTGTGATAAAGATGGAAGTGGTGGCAATAAACTACTAGCTACATAAATCTACCATTTTTAAACTAGGCTAAACAAATTTATTTTACAATAATTTTGAAGCGTAATTGCCTTCTCTGTGATACAAATAATTTTAAAACTAAAATAAACGCTGTTGAGCCCTCAATCCTGACAAATACAGATCGTATTACTAAACAAATGTCTTGTAATATTTTGTAATTCTATACGTAATCTGAAACGTTTCACTGTATTAAATTACAAGCATTACTTAAATAGGTTTGGTTTACTTTAAATGTGAGTATTCTTTGTTGCTAATGATGGATCCCAGACATTTATTTAATGGTATAAGCAAGAGATACCAAGAGATTAGAATGACGAATAATGTTTGTATTCAAATAAACGGAGCAGTCTGAGTGCCATTGTTACGAATGATGCATGCCAGGGATTTATGATAGCATGCATTAATATGTGTTTAATCACAGAATCATTGTTACACTTGTATGTAAATCCAATTTCATGGTTATTTTATGAATTCTAAAAACAATACTGCAACCTACTTTTGACTATTTATTCTTTGTATTTATTCGACATCAACAGATATGGATGAGCATGCAAATTATAACATTTTGGTAAACTTTTGGTTTATAAATAATAAAAAAAAGAGTTTTTTTATAGTTGTATTTTTTTGTACATTACATTTTTATAGACATTATTTTATAAAATTGTCACAATTGTAACAAATGTGTCAAATGTCAAATGTAACAATTTTATTTGTTACATTAAATTAGGAAAGGTAGAGTAATAACGTTCCATTGAATTTGGTCGGTCGACAGGAGCTGGCTTGGCACAGCATAGTGTATATTGTTGTAAAAAAAAACATGTCCTCCCTCTATCCCCAAATTTTCTAGGGTAATTTTTTACAATATGGTGGTTCAATCGCCTGCGCTTTAAGGAAGTAAACTCAAAGTATTTATTAGTACGTTAAACGTAAGGATTTTTTTTGAGTATAAACATTCTTGACCTTCCATTGTACATGGTTCAATGAAATCTTGGGCATTCAATTGTATACAAAAACTCTCAAAGTACAAAAGATTTGAATTGATGCTTTCCAGTAAAAACATCGAATTTTCAAAAACAGCGTTAAAAATTCTAAATTGTACCACTGCCCAGAAAATGTATAGCACTATATACTATTGAAGCCAATAAATAGTTGTAAAATGTATTTTAAATTATGTATGAAACTTGTTAGCACAGATTGTCCACCGATGAAAATCCAAAACACTAGTTTTGCTCTGCCGGAAAGCCATCATGGTGTAAATATAGAAAATCCAAAGCAAATAATAAGCTAGAGGATTTTAAACACTAGGACACAATCATGGAAGTAATAAAACATGTGTTTTAAAATGGTGGCTGTTTTACAATTTACAAATGTTTTGAAAATTTCAAACCTAAATTACTCAAAAACCATACATTTTAACAAAACATATCAAGACACCTGTTTTGTAGCCCTTTTGATTTTCTATAGGATGGTCTTACTGTTAAAACAATCGTATGAAGGATAATAGTTATTATGCATAGTAATTGGTTTGTTCAACCCGGCATCCTATATCAACACAGTAAACACATTAATATTATTATCTTCAATTTAGCTGTTATTATCTTCAATTATCCAGCTGTTATTATTATCCTTCATCCGATTTTTTACGGTACACCATCCGATAGGGAATCAAAAGGGCTACAAAAAAGGCATCTTGACATTTTTTGTTAAAATGTACGGTTTTTGAGTAATTTGAGTAGGTTTGAAAGTTTCAAACATCCGCCATTTTGAAACGCATGATTGGATATAATCGCTTATTTTTCGTTCAATAGAATATTGTTAGGTTAAACTGCAATCCAAGTTTGAACTTAATCGGTAGAATATTTCTCTAGATATGAATTATTATGTAAAAATAAATGGCGGATACCTGGTAATCGAAGCGTTTTCGGGCCTATGTTTATATGAACTTAGTTTTTATTTTTAGCTATAGAATGAGCTACTGACACTTTGTTGTGTAGTTCTGAATCACTCTGTCTGTACAAGTACTTCTTAGAACCAGGGGGTACCTACTCAAAGGGTACCTTAAAGGCAAAACACAGAACCCTAATGAGAGCATACATAGTGTTATGTGGAATAGCCTACCAAAAACCCCTTTGTTGGAATACAAACATTGAAACTAGGAGTAGGTGACGCAATTGTATGTTTCAATGAGGGTTCTGCAGCAAACGCTAATGTCATAGAAAGGCTAAGCATCAAACCAAGATGGTTTATGGTTGAACGATAAACCACGTTGGATAAACGATAAACTTGGTAGTAAAACAAGCTGGTTTAATAATAATAATTATTTTTCAGAAAAATAATTTTCGCCATTTAAATATTATCAAAATGTTAAAGATAATACATCTGTTATTTTTTACAAGGGTTCATCCAGTAGGTCACTCAATCTAAGTCATAAAACATAGTAAGGATCGAACACGCTTGTCACGCCAGAAATATTGGGAAATGTTAGGCAACACTTTGAGTTCAGGCTGTTTTTTTTTTCAAAAAGTCAATAGTTCTCATTTCGAGCACTTGACCTGAGTGAAAATGAGGTGAGTGCTAAAGGTTTTACTCATTGTAACATAATTATTGATAAAACTTTAAATAGGAGATTTTTTGGGAAAATTATAACTATGTTATGTACCAATCTTACAAAAAGAATAATTAAGGGAACGGAAACGATACTGGGCCACATAGATTGGTACTGTTCAAGACTTACCTTAGAATTTAAATATCACCAAAAGTAGGAATATTTCAGCTTATCTCTTACAATGCACAGGATACCTAAAGGTTACCTCAATAAACTATAGAAATAGGTATAATTTTAGGTTTATTAACCAAGTTAAGTAAAAGTTTATATGCCCTTAATACAAAAAATTATTAATATGCCCTTAATACAAAAAGATTGAGATTTTAAAAAAGAAAACATATATATTTTATTAAATTTAATTTAAAAACCCTCCCCAAAAATATAAATAAAAACCCTCCCTTTTAATAATAATTACAGAAATTATACAAAAGATTTACAAGTTACAAAGTTTTAACATGAAGTACCATGGATTTGTTTTAAGAATAAATATATATGTCGTTGGCCAACTCTAAAAGGTAATTATATAATTAAATAAATAGACAAGATTAATTATGAGACGTCTCTCTATATATATAAAAAAGGTGTAAAATTTCTAATGTGTAGCCCTTAGGGCTAAGGTCCGAAATGTGCTAGCTTGCTCCTCCCAATTATTAAATACTAACATATCCTAAATAGTACACATATACAAAAATTACTTTCAAAATACAGCCTATTTAACACTTAACATAAAAGGAAAAGAACAACTGCAGATAGTTCTCATTTTAAATTAAGTTCTGTCTCTAATTAAAACACTGTAGAAATATTTTGTTTATATTTTTAATGTTCAGTTGGAAAGTAGGCCTTTTCTAAGCGTAGTTGTTGCAGGTTATGCCATTGTATTAAAACATTCCCTGGAGTTGGACCAGTATAACTGTATAACACAAATAACAATTTCCTTTTTAGAAAACTTGCAGTTATTTAAATAAGCATAATATGATAGTTCTTTGAGTTGGCTGTTTTATTGAAATTTGTAGCACAAGATGGCAAATTGCTACTTAGATTGTGATGGTTAATATAACATGTGTAATGTTGCATAACACTGTCTGTACATGTTAGGTAAGCCACATGGTAACATAAAAGAAATGTTAACGTTTAGTTACATATCAGCAATATTTTGCTTATAGCTTATTAAAAGTTTTCAATATCGGTTACACTGTAGAAATACTACACAGTTATAGTTAATTAATGCATAACACTTTAGGCTTGTTTGTGGAAATATGTTTAGGCTTTAACAATAACCAAAATGATATCGGCTTTATAGTTTTTGTAGGCTGTAAGATTTACATTTAAAATTTAGGCTGTAGTAAAAAGAAATACATAGGTTTCTCTAATAAATTGAACAAAATGAGTTAGGAAGTTGTACATGAACCAAAAGTGGAAATAACCTAATTAAGTTTTACAAGTAATATTTTATAATTATTAAGGTAAAGCTAAAATATTCTACCTGGTATCCGGAAAACAAAAGGTTTAGAAGTAATTCATGTTGTTCAGCGACACACCGCGTTATCGCGATCAAATTATTAAGAAATATGACATAACTACCACTTGGCAGCGTCTTCAAGTTTCGTTCGTAACGGTCTAATGTCCGACCTTCTAGTAACCCTCATGACAAAGCGAATTTTTAACTCAATAGATAAGGAACAGCTGATGGTTGTCGGTTACAACGACCTCTGTTAAGTTATGCACGATAATAAGTAATACCGTACAGAGTCGACATCTGGCGGAGAAAAGGATAACTGTTTGGGGACTGTCGGTAAGGACAAATGATAGAAGTTGTAAGTTGTTGATGGGACGTTACAGTTAGATAGAGTCAACATACAGACCTCCGGTTTGCGCCAAGCTTCTTCTATTATCAAGACCTTTAAAATGAGGTGTCACTCAATAGGGGTTCTCATTTAAAATTTTCGACTCACCCCCAAAATACCCCATTTTTGGGAGAGGGTTTGCAATTTACGATACACCAAAAAACTCAATTTTTGGTCATGTTAACAATCCCCAAAGCATATCTGTCTATTTCCAGTAATAAAAAAAAATATTGTATGGGGGGGGGACTTTAAAGACACCGGTACAGTATAAACAGAGTGTTCATAAAGTCCCTATAACGTTCTCATTATTTTTGTTACTGAAAAAAATAACAAAACTTTGTATATATCTTCTGTTGCATAACAGGACAAATTTTTTAACATATCTGACCCTCTATGATTTTGGGGGGCTCAAGGGGGGAGGGGGGTTAAAAATTTCAAATATAAAGGTAGGTAATGCAATACACCATTGAAAAGCTTATTGAAAGAGAAACACAATGGCGCAAACAAACCCAATATCTTGCTTCGTTTCAAAGTAATGGACAATCGAAGTTCTGGAAAATAACACGCAAGCTACTTATTCCTAACTTTAACAAATTAATAACCTGCTTTGATGCTGATAACAATATCATGAGGTTATACATAGTTCTAGGAGTGGACCGTTTATG
>JAGFPH010003170.1:151306-161505 GCA_018207615.1 Philaenus spumarius | reverse complement strand
GACAAACTAAAAGTTGATAATATTAACATATTTAGTGACAACGCATCCGACGGAATTGGTAAACATGGGAGTTTATTACCCGACTCTGTTAGATGTTTAATAAGCGGTCCTTCTAACTGTGGTAAGACTAACGTTGTTTTTAATCTGCTAACCGATGATAATGGGTTAAAATTTAACAATGTGTACGTATTTTCAAAATCGTTAAATCAGTCTAAATACCGTTTGTTGGAAAAAGTGCTGTCTCAAGTATCGGGTGTGGGGTACTTTAAATTTAAAGACAACGAAGATGTTATTCACCCCAATGATGCTAAACCGTATTCGATTTTTATATTTGATGATGTATCTTGCGAAAACCAGGATAATATTCGAGCTTATTTTGCAATGGGGAGACATAACAATGTTGATTCGATATATATAGGTCAAACATATAGTAAAATTCCAAAACAATTGATAAGGGATAACGCAAACTTGTTGGTTATATTTAAACAGGATGAAACAAATTTGAAGCATATATATAACGACTCAGTTAACACTGATATGACGTTTGAGATGTTTAAAGAAATATGTAGTAAAGCTTGGAGTGAAAAGTACGGATTTGTTGTTGTTGATAAAGAACGTGAGTTAAATAACGGACGTTATAGAATTGGGTTTGATAATTTCATTTTATTAAAATGATAAATGATTAAAATAATGTTATTGCATGAACATCATTGCTACAGTTAACATCGGTGTAATAACATGATGGAAAAAGAACAGTTAATAAATAAATTGAAAACTCTAAGCGATTCGGTCCGAAAAAAGAAAAAAGCATTAACGGTAGACATAAATAAAAAAGTTGAGTTTTTACAAAACACTTTCAACCCTGTAATTGATACATCGAACGAGGATAAACTTAATCTGAAAGAAAAATCATCAACAATTAATACAACTGAGGAGAACGTTGAGCAAAATGAAAATAATGGAATGATACCTATTAAAACACCTCTTAATATTCCTGCTAAAGGTCTACTTACTCGAAAATATCTGTCGAAATTAGAATATGATGGTTATAAAGTTAAAAAGAGAAAAAATAGTCATGTTTTCGGTGCTCGAATTGAAAATAACGCCTTAAAGATCGGCAGCTCCAAACTTATATTTGATGATTCTGATAACATTATTATAAACAACAAGGTTTTCAAAGGTACACCTGGTCTGTTTGAGTTGGTATTTAATACCAATCCTAAACAGTTTTCAAAAAAGGATTTATCTAACTTTAAAAATATATGTATGGAAACAAACGTTCATAGAATAAATTATTCCCAAAACAAACCTATTTATCGAAATACGTCAAAAAAATACAAACATATAATTTTACGTTTATTTCCACCTAGAAAAAAGAAAAGCGTATCTGAAATAAATCTTAAAACTGCAAACCAGTCGGACGTGCTTTATTACAACGATATTAACGATTTAGTAGATAGAATGAGATTACTACACGATGTTAAAAATGCCGGTCACACAGGGGTGGATAATGAAATGATTGCTTTAGTTAATGAATTAAAAAGAAGAAACGTTATAGTTTAAATGCTCATTTTAATTATGAGCGTTGACAAGTTCGGACGTCATGAAAACTCTCTAATGAGAGAGTCTATGAGAGGGGCACCCGGACAGGGTTTCAAACTTACACCAGAGGGTAACTATGATATGCAAAATAAAATTCTTCGAAATGTCAGTCTTCCGATATTAGATGAAGATGTTGCAACAAAACGTTATGTAACAGAAAACACTCCGAATAAGGATAGTGAAAAATGGTTGTTTTCAAATAAAAGGTTATCTAATATAGGGAACCCTGTTTCTGATAACGACGCTGTTAATGTGCTATCAATGAAGCAGTATACAATGACTATATCCGGATTAGACGCTTACAATGCGAATAAGCGTAAAATAATAAATATGTCTAGTGGAACCCATCCATACCATGCTGCTACTTTAAAAAATGTTCACAATATGTGTTTACATGTATCGGACAAGCATAAAGAGGTATATAAATTATTTGCTGCGAAAGTTTTTCACTATATACACAAAGTAATGAAGACGTATCCACAAGGTAGAACAAGTGAGGTTGAAACTAACTTTATAAATTGGGATGATGTATTTAAACCGCTTGATATATTTAAACCTCTCACTATTTAAACAGTTTCAGTATATAAAGAATAGAGAATAAATTATGAGGAAGAAATATAAAGCAGTTAGTACGAATCAAGATTTTGATAAAGTAGGAGGTGGATTAACATCGTCTGCTTTATCGGTTTTAAAAAACGTCATCAAACACATACCGGTAGGTACAGCGTTGAACAGAGCTATTGACGTATTACCATTTGAACTTCATTTACCGGGAGGTTATAGATATTGCGGTCCTTTAACAAAACTAAAAAAGAGATTAGCACGCGGTGACTCTGGAATTAATAAATTGGACGAAGCTTGTAAGCTTCATGATATAGCATATTCTAAATATAGCGATTCTAAGAATAGATCGATTGCTGATAGAGTGTTAGCTGAGAAAGCGTGGCAAAGGGTGAAGTCAAGTGATTCTAGTATAGGCGAACGAGCAGCATCTTTAGCGGTAGCATCAGCAATGAAAGCAAAATCTGTAATAGGAGGAGGAATCAAACGTCGAAACGGATCACGTTTGAAAAGTAAAAGAAGATTAAAAAATCGACGTAAAAAAAAGGGTGGGTCAAAAAGGAAAAAGGTAAATAATCATAAAAAAAAAGGTCGAGGGCTTTATCTAAAACCATATCGAAATGTGTATTAAACAAATCGGGTAGAATCGTTATACCCAACAAACCGTTAAGCAACTATGATCTGTATCACTATGTGGATTGTTTGAACATACCGCATTTTAGAGGAGTATTTTCAAAAGATAAACTTCCAAAAAAAATGTGGAAAAATGAAACAGGCATAGTAAATTTAGACGATTCTTACGGATCAGGCACACATTGGATATGTTATAAAAAACAGGGTGACATCGTATATTATTTTGATAGTTTAGGTAATTTACCACCTCCAAGAGAGTTAAAAAAATACTTCAGACAAACACGTGATGTATTATACAATTATAACAGAATGCAAGATGTCAATTCTACAATTTGTGGACATTTATGTTTGGATTTTTTAACGACTAACATCAGTCTTCTTTAAGATGTCGTCTTTAACAGTTTCCATAAGCGGTACAACGTCTAACCTTCGCAGTTCCTTTTTTCCTCCATTACTCTTCAAAGAAGATAAGGAATGGGATGTAGCGTTATTAGACTTTACAACGTATAATTCAATTCCAAACATTATTGAAGGAGTAAATAATAAGATTTACTACAGCGAAAACACCGATTTTGGATTGAGAAGTTATAAAACTATTGAACTGGAAACAGGATCTTATGAGATAGAAGATATAAATAGCGTGTTACAAAACAATTTAGGCAAGCAAAATATAAACTTGAAAGCCAATAACAATCTATTGAAGAGTGAGATAACAAGCAAATTTTACATAGATTTTTCTAAACCAGCAAGTATAGGAGCTTTACTAGGATTTTCAAATAATCCTCAACCGTTAATACCCAATACAAAACATATCGGAGTTAATACAGTCAACATAATTAAGGTGAATGTTATTAACATAACTTGTAATATAGTACACGGAGCTTTTAAAGATGGTGTAGACGGTCATATAATACATTCATTTTATCCAACGGTTGCCCCTGGGTTTAAGATTGTTGAAAAACCTCATAATCTAGTGTATTTGCCGTTAAATGTCAGTCGTATTTCGGATATCAATTTAATCATATTAGATCAAGATAACGAATTAATAGATTTTAGAGGTGAAACCATTACAGTTAGATTGCATATAAAACAAAGATAGTCTAATCTGTGAGATGGGATTATCTTTTAAATCGTGTTCAACGGAAGAAAACGTTAGTAGTTTTAAACCTGTTAAACAGTTAACAAGTGAAAACATTCTTTTCTTGAAAAAACTTGGATATAAAATTATTGACGATGGATATTCTAAACATCAAGAGTGGTCCAATTTTCGACGAAACAATATGGGAGAAGGAGTATCATTCGCACAACCCTTACGCTTCATCGAGATTGGGGAATAACGATGAGATACGTATTCCTATACAACAGCAGGATGCTTACACGTTACCATGCGAAAGCTACTTATATATCGAAGGACAAGTTACAAAAAAAGATGGTTCCTCACCGTCTGTAGTACCGTTTATAAATAATCCGATGCCATTTTTATTCGAGGAAATAAGATATGAAATTTCCGGTATTACAGTAGATTCTACAAAAAGAGTTGGTGTTACGTCTACGTTAAAAACTCTTATTTCATTACCGATGAATGAGGTGAATAAACATTATACTTCAGGGTGGGTGTTACCAGCCGCTGCGACTATAACACCGAACAGTAACGGTTTCTTTGATTTTAGTGTACCTCTACGATCGCTTTTAGGGTTTGCAGAGGACTATCGAAGAATAATCATGAACGTTAAACAAGAGTTGTTCCTCCTACGATCTTCAACCGATACAGATGCTATTATAGCACCTACCGGAACTACGGATGCTTCGCTCGAATGGAAATTAATTTTAAATAAAATAACATGGAGAGTACCTTATGTGCGACTTGCTGATGAGCGTAGATTAACACTTCTAAAACAATTAGATTCGGATCGCGATATTGTTTTACCTTTTAGGAATTGGGAGATGCATGAATATCCTATTCTACCTAAAACGCAAAGACAAACATGGAACATAAAAACTTCAACCACTCTTGAAAAACCTAGATACGTAATTTTTGCGTTACAAACAAGTAAAAGAAATGTATTAACAGCGGATGCAGGAACGTTTGATCATTGTAAACTAATAAATATTAAACTATATCTAAACTCACAATTTTTCCCTTATGATAATTTAAATATTTCGTTTAAAAACGATAGATACGCCGAACTATATGATATGTATGCTCGGTTTCAATCATCTTATTACAATAGATCGGATGCACCTTTATTAACACCGAAAATGTTCAAAGACAAGTATCCGATTGTCGTTATAGATTGTTCTAAACAAAACGAATCAGTCAAGTCATCTACTGTCGATATAAGATTAGAGTTTGAAACCGAAGATAATATCCCGGATAATACATCTGCGTACTGTTTAATATTACATGACACGATAGTTACATACACACCTCTAACCGGTGTAGTCAGAAGAGTCTTGTAAGAATAATGATGGTGGAGTAAAGGAATGTTCAACAACAAGTTTCCCTACTCCTTCGTCTGACGTGGATAGAGTATAAAAGCAGCGAATGAACGTCGCTAGTTCACACTTTGTTTTCTGATTTCAGAGGTACAACATTGCTAGATATTATAAAATGGATTCACATCTGGATATTGCAGCAGCAGCAGCGGTGAGCCATTCAATCGATGAAAAGGGAATAGAGGAATTAAAACCCGATGTAGAAAAATCCGGAACTGTATTATATTCATCTACATCAAATGATGATGACGTTCATGATGAAATAAACGAAAGCGTTGAACAATTCTTCAGTTCGTTTAAAGAAACCCCTATTAAAGTTTCAAGAAGAGGTGATAATGAAACATTAGATGTTTTATCAGGGATATATCTTAGCATATTTTATCCTCTTACGAAGTGCATGGCAAAGAATATTATAGTCGGAGTTTTTGAAGCGCTTGGTTATTTACCAGGTGTTCTAATCAATCACTATGGAAAACATGTTTTGTTTACTATGGATACATGGATGCATTTTATTAATAACGTTAATGATTTTGAGAAACACTTATTAGAAAAAGTTAGCGGTAAGAAAACCAGAATTAGAATAAAAGATTCAGACATTGAAGTTGACAACTTGAAAATCTATGGAAAACAATATATCAGACTAAAAGATTTTTCACAACACGATGAAAAGGTATTACTAACAACTGATGAGTTTTATGTGTTGAACGGTGTATCACATGCTATTAACCGATACCTGCAACAGCTATCATTAAACGGATCTTATGTACAAAAGTATCTAATCGATGTGATTCATAACAACCCATCGGTCGAACCGGTATACGATGATATTGATTCTTCCATTTTAAACAGACTACCTCAAGAAGTTACTTCACACAGATATGTTAAACAGTTTGCTGAACTGTTAGGTGAATTATCATATAATCAGCTTGAACAGGTTGAATGATTTGTCTAAACAGACACGTGGTTTAGGCCTACTGGGGAATGGTGACCACGTTAAAATTTCACCAACGCGCCGTGAACTGTACAGCAAGACTATAAAAGGTCTACTGTGGTGTGGAAACCAGTTCATTTCTCAACAAGCTTATGATCGGAGTGGTTCGGTTTAAAGAAACTGCGGACGTATTTATACTGATGGACGAAGATGAAGATCGAAGGATGGACACCTCGCAATATGATTATCTTCACTTTCAAAGACGAATCTCTAATATCGAACAAATATTACAACCTATTTTAGAGAAGAAATTGTTAAAGATAAAAAGTAGTAACATTGCATCATCAAAAAAAAACTGTGGGAAACGAGAGTGTATTGTAGAATTTCAAGCATTTAGAGGTAATTATAATGAATTTTTGATTAAAGAATTGGTTGTTTTAGATTTACCTACAAAAACTACGTATTACTTCTTATTCAAACCACCGTATTCTTTCGATACTCTGAACTATAAAGCATCTAAAACAAACATCTGGTTAACTAATTGTTTTCATCATATAAAATGGTCCGAAGGGTTTATCGAATACAAGGAACTTTTTAATATCATACAACAATACATGGGGTACTACGATGTTATACACACTTCAGGGTCTGAGAAAGCTAAATGGATAAACGTTCGTGTTAATGCTAAGGTTGTTAACTACACTCGTAAAACTATGCAACTACCTCTTACACCTGTAACATGTTTAGGTGTAAACGATATACGTCATTCAACCGAGAACTGTGCTATACATAACGCTTTGAGACTTGGGGACACGTTGGAACATGTTTGCGAATGTGAGGAAGAAGAAGAAACGTAAGACTGCTGGTGATCGCGTACCTATAAATACAGCTGAAATTTAAAGAAATTGTTCATTCTAACAAAACACATTTAAAGATACAACATCATGAGTGATTCTAATATTCAATCGTTAACCGAAAAATTTAATCTTATCTCTAAAGCCAAGGGTGTAATAACAAAAAAATGTTCGGAGTTAAAACCGCTAAAACATTATTCAATTCACTCTTTCCTTAAAATGGAGACTCAGAATGGGGATGCAGTGATAGCAATACTCGGAGATTCACCGTACAAACATGGTAACGATCCTAAACTACAAGTATTCTTACCGAAAAGATTCGTAGATTTATTAATACACGAAGATTTGGATTCAATAGCAAAAGGTCAGTACTATCTTGTTTCACATGGACCATCAGGTGTAAACTCGACGGAGCTAACACTTCATACAGCGGAAAACTAGAAAAAAATCCCCCCACTCCTTTTCTCCCACTCCTTTATATGTACCCCCTCCACTTTTATAGAGGATAAAAAGAGCTGACGATGTGAACTTGCTTCAGTTGCTTATTTCTTGTAGTACAGGAAACAACTCCCTGAAAATGGCTGACACAGGTAAGGAGTTTGTTACAGTTGTTATCGATATCTGCAAACAGTCTTCAACATCATCATCGAATAAATCGATACTTTATACTACCGCTGTTAAGGTTGATGCTAGCGACAGCGATTTGATTTCAGTAAAACTAGAAACTAACTCCGATTCGCATCGTGTTACCAGCAAAGAAGTGCATTTTAAAAAAAATTTAAAACCAATAATACCTGATACTGCTGCTTTAACTTTATATAACGTATGTTTTAAAAGTTATCAAAGCAATTCCTCAAGATTGGATACGTTTAAAAACAGTCCTGAAATTTTGAAGACTAAATCTCAAATGTTTAGCGATGCTGGTTTTTTTTACACAGGTGAGGAGGATAAGACAATATGTTTTTGCTGTGGAATTGGTTTAAAAGATTGGAAAGACACTGACCATCCTTGGATCGAACACGCAAAATGGAGTAACACGTGTGCGTTTGTTTTAGTGACTAAAGGAAAAGCATTTGTCAATAAGGCTTGTGGATACCTCTCCAATTTGAAACGACAACTTCCAAATTTACCTACAACGGAGTGTAAAATCTGTTTATCAGATGAAGTGCAAGTACTTTTTTATCCTTGCAAACATTTAATATCTTGTGTTTCTTGTGCTCTGTGTTGTACAAACTGCGGTGTATGCAGAGAAAAAATAGATTCATTCGCAAGAGTGTTTCTATCCTAGCAAAAATTTTAAAATCGTCACGTGGATCAGTATACCTCCTGGGGAGATTACCACGTTAAAAAAAAGTATCAATGCGCCGGATAGCTGTACAGCATGATTTTTTTTAAAAATCAACTGTGGTGTGGAAACCAGCTATAAATTCACCGAAAAGCTGTACAACATGATTTCTTTAAATCAACTGTGGTGTGGAAACCAGCTTAACGGTTCTTTTTAAGAACCTGAAGCGATAAGCTACAAGTCGTACGGTGTTATTGTAGAAGTTGAAATTTACTTCCCTATAATATACCGTTAATTGGAAATCGACTTTAAGCTTTTGATCGCTTCGTAAAAAAATAAGTACTTCCAGTGATCACATCGATCACTGGAAGTACTTATTTTTTTACGTCTATACCGTGACCTTGACCTACTTTTTACACCTTCAAAGTACCCGGTTAAATTACACGTCATAGTTCTGACGTCACAATTAGTTTTTTTATGAGAAGGGAGGGGAGTAAGTCAAAAGGAGTGGGGATTCATATTATATATACAATGGTGTATGCTATTTTCTGTTTTATAATAAAAAGAGCTTCAACATGACTAACCCGCATACTGTTGCTTCTTTGAATAGAACTTATTTCAATCATATTTTCAACGACGAGTCTATAAATAAACTAGTGTCTTCGCACTTTAAAAAATATAGGTGGACGTTTGAATGTCGAAACGAGTCGAAGACAAAAGTTGCAATTGTAGGACCGCGCGTTGAATATACTACTATACTTGATGGGAAGCAAGTTAAGGTTATTTTGACGCCGAATGATATGGAGCATGGGGATACTGACCTCGTGCATGCACAGCCATATAAGAAACGTTTATTAGAATTATAAAGGTTCTTTTGAGAACCGGAAGTGATACGCTACAAGTCGCATGGTGTATTATAGTCAAGTAAATACTTGACTATAATATACCGTCTACTTTAAGCTTTCGATCGCTTCGTAAAAAAAATATGGTACCCCGATGCAATCGTTTACGATTGCATCGGGGTACCATATTTTTTTTACATCTTCAAAACGACCTTGAAAATACCACATGTACCCATTCAAAGTAACCCGGTTAAACTTTTTTTTTTTTTACAAAAACACAGCCTCCAACATCACTATCCCACGTCATAGTTCTGATGTCACTATCCCACGTCATAGTTCTACCGTCATAGTTCTAACGTCATAGTTCTGACGTCACTAATTACCCACGTCACTACCCACGTCACTAATTACCCACGTCACTACCCACGTCACTAATTACCCACGTCACTAATTACCCACCCCTCCCCCAATGACGTCATAAAACAAAATGGCGGCTTGCACCCGCCTTTCCCTCTACTCCTATAAGGGATTGCTATTACAATAGTAGTAATACATTTAATATATATACAAGAAACTAATAAATACATTTTGTAGATGTTTTATTTTGTTTATGTTTATATTGCCTCATATTTCTTAATGGCTAAAAGTCTATATAATACTGCACTTTATATTAATTCTAATTTTATAGCTATGATATTACGTATTTTTTACTGTTTAGTAATGCAATGTATAGTATATGAAATACATTTTCATAACGTATAATTTTAGTCAAAATATTACGTTTTTATATTGCCATGTAAAATGTCTGTTTCTTGTAATTTCTAAACAAATTTAATACAATTTTAAATACATTTTAATAATACTCAAACAAAATACATCCTCTTTGTGTTACAAAACTTTCGGTTCTTGCTGAAACACAATTCATTTATTGTTTTTTAATGAATGAGCATGAGATTACTTCGAACTCTTAATTGACAGTTATTCAAGAACTAATG